>JBAJNP010011358.1:0-14907 GCA_036877545.1 Yasuhikotakia modesta
ATTCGGTTTTCGACACGGTTGCGTTTCGTTAAATGGCGTTTATGGAAATAAAATGTTATTTTAGCGAGTTTTATTAGAGTTTCACCTTTAATTAAATGACCGGACTCGGTTCGCTAACGGTTTCCAGCGGGCGTCCGTTATAATGACGTAGCGCGGGTTTAAAATAAAAAGCGCGGGTTTCTCGCGCTTATTTAGTAACTCGACGGACATGAAATGTTGCCGTATTAGATCGTAAATGTGATATAAACTGTAATTACTAGTCAATGTGATTAATATCTTATTATTAGTTTCTCATTTAACCCTGTTGTTTTGTTTAAAAGCCAAAATCCACATGCAGGTGAAACAAAAAGTGTTAAAATGTTGGGACACCAACTATTAAAACTATTAGGTTAAATGAACCTAAACAGAACATGAGGGGCAACAACCAAACTCCTGAAAGAAGGGGAGTCAGTAACATTCATAATAAAATGGGAACCACTTTTATTTGAATTGTTTTAAACAGAAAAAACTAAATATATATAAACTGTCTCTCGTAGTAAACTATTTAGGCTATACACAAATAGCTGTCACTATTTTATCACTATACAGTATAGTTAGGCTATACGTGCACAAACATACAGACACACATGTAAGAATATATCAAAAAAGACATTGGCAATTGACTCTTTGATACTGCAAAAAGAATGCACAACATTAAAAAAGCATGAGAAACTAAAATATTTTAAAGGTGAAGTAATATATTAATTTGTGCATATATCTAACCTCACTGTATTGTTCACAAATCTCTCATTTCCTCACTTGTGTGTTCTTTATGAAGGTAACATTGGTTTTTTTAGGTTACTAGATGTTTGGTCATCATATTTAAAATTCACAAAGGGCCACAAAGTTTATGTTCTAAACTATAATTCCTCTACTCTTACTTAACCATTTTGACTTCAATTGAATGGCCTTGTTTAATGTTAACGTCTAAAAAAAGGCCTAAACGTATTTTTGAAACGGTTGTAGAATTACTTTCGCTTTGCAATTTTAGAAATCAAAACTGTCCTAATGGATGTTTGCATTTGGACCCATAATGTCAAGTGTGTAGAATAAGTATCACCCAGATCAACACTAGTGATTTACAAGAATGAATGAGTGGAAAAGGCAGTAAATCACACAGTATCTTCTGCTGTATTTTCATCAGATCCTTTCAGTGCCTCTGCAGCCACTTTACCAGACTCTCTGTTTACACCGTCCTTGTTGGCATCATCTTCCCTTCCCTGAAGATTGCCTCTCTTTGATTCCTCCTTTGCCTCCTTATCCAGCAGTCTGTAGTTGATGCCCATTCCGATGAAAAACAACACGCTTCCAACGAGCAGGATAACTCCACAGGACATATAAGTGTACTTGTAGTCATGGTAGATGTCATTGAGTTTTCCTGTAAGTAAAGACAAATTATCACATAATTTATTTATTTATCACATAATAAGACTGTTCATGTGAGCTTTTCATTTATCTACATTTGTAGTTGGTGGAAGTGATAAAGGAGGTTAAACTGTATTCATTTTATATGAATGTAGAGGTGCAACTGTATAAGTTTTGTAACTGCTCACTATTTCCTTGTTCTTTAATCCTTTTTGTCTCCAATAGTTCATTTAAATTTATCATGTGGTTTAACAAATTAATGTTTTGAAGTACAAATATTCTATGTCGTTGCTTAATTAAAATCTGATAAAGTCTGAATTCAAATCAGATTACGGTCTGAATTTGAATTTAACTATATAATGAACAAAGTGCCTTTTAATTAACCAGTTATTCATTATTTGTTTTGTTCAAAGTGATGTGTGTGATTCATAAAACAGTCCGTACTCACCCAATAATGGAGGCCCCAGCAACACTGGCCCACATTCCACAATCGTCACCAGCCCTACAGCGCTGGAAAATCGCTGAGTGCCCACCAGATCCATAAGGGTCTCAAACAGCACAGAGCTCAGCCAGCCAAAGGCAAACCCAAAGAAGATGGCATAAATCACAAACCCTGTGTAGTCCGTTGACAGAGGGGCAAGCAGGTGACATACCCCATTAAGGAGAATAGAAGCAGCAAAGAAGTACTGCACTCTCGGTCTGATCCATTTGGTGTTGGCCACTATTCCCATGGAAGGTCGTGCCACCATGTCAACAAAGGCCAGAACAGAGAGCAAGAAAGCAGCCTTCTCCTTGGCAATTTTTTCACTCTTGGCGTAATTGCTTAGGAACACAAGAGGTGTGAAGAGGCCAAAGAACATGACCACGTTACCCAGAAGGTACAGCAGGAAGCCACGGTGCTTGAAGAGTGTCAGATCGATGAAACCATTGATGATCTCGACCACGGTCTTTTTTTCTCTGGCTCTGCTGTTGCTGTTAACCTCCTTGACAGCCGGTTGAGGTTTTGGACCAATGGGCCTCATCAGAGATCCGGCTATGCAACAGTTGAGCAGAAGTCCACCAAGGATCAAGAAACTTCCCCTCCAGCCGTACTGATCGAAGAACCATGTGTTCAGAGGAGCCAGAGTGGATAAGAAGACTGGACTACCAGCCATGGCAATACCATTGGCTATTGGCCTCCTCTTGAAGAAATATCGACCAATCATAGTAAGAGCTGGGTTGAGATTGAATGCCAACCCCAAACCTGTAAAACAACATTAAACACTTCAAAAAAGACATTAAAATAAAAAAAACATTAATAGTGACATTAATATGTGGCACCAGAGTATAATATCATCAAAAGCGCTATTATTGTTATATGTAAAGATGTTTTGAAGCAGTGCAACATTATGAAATGTGCTATATAAATAAAACTGGAATATAAAGTACTGCATTTGAATTATACCTCCCACAACTCCAACACAGAAGTACAAGCCCTCAACAGTGTTGCAGAATGAAGCGGCAATAAGTCCTGCTCCCGACAGACAGCCTCCTAAAATCATAATGGGCCGACTTCCATATTTATTGACCAGAATACTGCTAACAGGACCTAAGGATAAAACATGGAACAACATATATAACAAAAAGTATATAACAACATACAGTATATATATCCAAACTGTCTTTGCCGTTACTTGAAAAGCTCAAAGCTGCCTAAATTCACAAGAACTGTGGCAACATTTTAAAAATGGTTGGAACCTGGTTGCAAAACTAGTTAATAGAAGTTAAAGGTCAAAGTGCCTAAAACTTTCTACAGTACTAGTTTCCAGGAAGGTTGTGCTTGGAGGGGCGGGGCTAATCAATAGAAATTTTGGTGACGTCATATAAATTGGCAAAGTAATTTTAGAGGAACAGCAAGTGGTTGTTTTTATTGGATAAACACTATAAAGACTTTCTTTTTGAAACATGTGCGCACATTAATTGCTCACAGTAAGACCAGAAACGTGTTTAAAAATTAATATGATATATAATTTTTATTTGGCGTTGTAGAAACAACAGAAGCAGGCATTTGCATTCACACCACTAGAGGGCATCGTAGCTCCGCGGAGGCGAGCAAGGAAACTTCCCAGCGCATGTTACCGCAGTGATCGTCAAACTGCACATTTGGCTGTTTTCCGCTGTCGTCCAGCCATTGAACAAAAGCTGTAACCTCTAAAATGCGGATACTGTTAACCCGCCTTCCCAAATGATGTTTGCACACACATGTCGCCACGTTGTAAACTTCAGCCCTAACAAAACGAGCTCCGGTCGCAGAGGCAGCAGTACCGAAGGTTTCCAGTTACGTGCTTAATTTTAAATATCCCGTGTGCTGGGTCTAAATCCCATCATGGATCCAGGAAGGAAGTGTTAATCGGGGAATAATGGTGAGCTAGTGCACGTCTTCGGCTGCCCAGTACAATGGGCTGCATTGTTTGCCGTCTGTAATCCACCACGTACAGAGGAGGAGTATGTATAAATAAACACATGAACACATTTCTGATGTGAACTTCATCAGCTCGATGCAGAAGCAGTTTATCCTGCGATTTAGGTCGCATTCAACGATTAGGCTCTTATTAAAGCTGCAATCTGTGGCCTCTATACCGCCACCTGTCTTTGAATGATAAAATTGCAGGTTGCTTTACGCACTTTATATAACCTGTTTTGAAGTCAGTTCAATTATAAATACTTTTGGTTATTTTGTTCATTTTTAACCCTAGCAAAGCTATGGGTTGCAGTTAAACTACTAAAACCAGCACTTTGAAGAAGATTGTATAATGTACTCCAGAAACATGAGCTTTGATACAAGAAAGATCAAGACGTCTTCACAAAAGTTAACTGATTCAGATTTTACCAGAAGGGTTAAAAACTTGACTTAGTGGTGCTATCAAAGCATTGCAGCCCAACCCAACCAAAAGCAATGATGGGGATTTCTGATTGTCCAACCAGTGTGGGGCAGGTATTGGGAAACCTGTTTGAAAACAAACACCCCTTTTGCAATTGAGTTTGGTGATGCTATAGATGTGAAAATGCCACACTTTAACAAATGTCATCTTTAACAAGTTTAATTAATTCTAGTAGTTAGCTTTGAGGCAGCACAAAATAACACTGCAAGAAAAGTCAGCCTTGCTCTTTGACTACCGCATGCTACAAAAAGTATTCACACACATATTATTATATTCCCTGCACTTTCTTTTGTGTAGTTTTGGTATTAAAGCAGACACAGGCAGACAAATTAATGTGACTGTGAATGTGGTACAGACTGATTTTCAATTAGAGTTTTTCCTGACTAAGCCCATGGGTGACATTAAACAAAAACTCACTGCTGACAGATCAAATCATTCTACCCTATTCATGTAAATAGCCTCATAACTGGACCTTTCCTGCCCCAGGCAAAGTCGCCCTGGGCTGCCTGGGTCACCAACAACAAGCTAAAATTCAGGAGAGGTCTTTCTGGGAAGAAGTCTTGGCCTGAAATGCCAAAACAACGCAGCCTGGAAAGAAAGCAAACGCCATCTGACAGTATTTGCTTCGAGGGCATCCAGACTTATTCGCAGACGAGGCTGTATTTATGAACAGGCAGGAGGGGCATCAAAATACTGTTAGGAAGGGAAACATGAGACAAAAAGCAAACAAGTACAAAAAGAAACTCAATGTCAATGGGGTCCAAACACATATAAGGCTTTCTTATACTGTCAGTATGGACAGCATCAGACTGCATTAATAAAACATCAATGCTTATCTAATCTCTTACATTTCTAAACATGTGACTTGTTATGAATACTATTAAATATACGTAATTTAACGCTACACAGCTCATGATTAAAGCACAGCTGATCTGCAGAACTCAGCATAAAAGTCTTGCAGTTTCCGTTTATCCTGTATGTACGTGAGAACAGGCAGCAATGCTGCACATTGCATGAGGTTCTGTTCCTCATTGCCCTCAGAACAAAGCGCTTGAATCACGCGTGGTTGGTTCTGTAATCTTTTGGGTCATGTGCTTGGTGTCGCCCCTTGCGTACAGTGGGGAATTAATTCTATTGGTCCTGAAGGGGCAACGTAGGAGTAGAGGTCAAATGTAAAGTCATGTGCCTCTCACAAGAGAGTTTTCATAGCCATCATGTTTAACCCTTTTGGGATTAACTGAAGGGTTTGTCCTGCAGATTCATGTCCTGATTCAGACCCTGTTTTCTCACAGTATACAGTATGTACAGTAAAATATACAGTATACCTTTAAACCTTACTTTACTTTACACTACTGTCATTATTGTATATTTATTATATTCTACTGTCTTTGTAATTTATGTTGCACTTTTACCCCCTTCGAGAGAGAAGTAAACAAAAATAATTTCATTTTACCCAGTACCCATGAAAATAACATCCTGAATATATGTCTCTTAAATTAATTGTTTATCTCAAACAGACTCCTGTTTACCAGACAACTAAAATTTAATGTCAAACATTTTTTGGCTAGACATTTTTGCTAGCTCCAAGAATTATTAGCAAGTCTGTCTCACCTCATTTGGCAAATGTTTTGATAGATTAAAATGTGTTTTGCTTACATTCTATCAGGGCCATTTTGAGTTGACAATAGAACTGACCTATGGTACATTCCCACAGCCAATTAGCATGTTGTTTTATTGGCTGGATGTTTTAAGTTGTTTGTAAACATACTGACAACTGTAAACGCTAATTGGCTTGCGAAAGATCCTAACAATTGATCTGAATAGTGAAAAAACACAAACGTGACACAAAACTGTCAAAAAACAGTCTAACCTTATTCTCAACCTTATATTTTTAAACCCATGTTTGATTTGCTCAGTAGCGCAAGCCTGAGAACCTGCAATTTGTCCTGTGTACGTGAGCTGCCTGGCATCATTCGCCGGTGCTCTACTTCCTGAGACAGGTTTGCTATTGACGCTAGTCATCACAAGTCTTTGTGACTCCCGAGTTAGGCGTCTCATCTCCTCATCTCTCTCCAAGGAAAACATCTGACACTTGCAGAATAAAGAGCTGACTGAGAAGAAAGACTCCAGAGAGAGATAGAGTTGCCCATTCAGAGCCCCGTCTCTCAGCAAAGCAGTCAGTGGCTGTTGTCTCGTCTAGCATGCGTCTCATTTCTAACATTCAAATGAATAAGGGCCCTTTCACCAGCACCACATCCATTGATAAACAATGTCAGGATTGTTTACCTGTGCCATGATCTCACCACGGGCTCGATTGGATCACAGACCTAGCTGTTTTAACAGTGACTACCCAGCTAACAGGGAACATTCTCAGAACATTGGCTGAAGTTCTGCAAAAGTTCTCACAGTTATCAAAAACATTCCTGCAGTAACATTAGTAGAAGTTTTTAATGTAATAAATCATATTTCAAAAACATTGTTCTTATGTTGTTAGTAGAACATTATAAAAATGTAGAGTTAAAATTAAGTTTAGATTTATATAGGTTAGTTTATATACCCAAGCAATAACTAGATGTTTTAAAACTAGATATTTTAAACATTCCTAGAACTTTCAAAATAACATTTTTAACAATTTTGTTCCCACAGAAACATTATGGAAATGTTCTTACCACCTAAAGCTGTCAGCTTGTTTAAAAACAGACTGACAGTGTAAACCAACTCAAAATATGTGAGACAATGTGTATTTAATCTCCACTCACACTGGTGAAAATCACATGACAGAAGAGGACTTCCTTTAGAAACAGGAAGTCAGTGCTTACCTCCTCCGTACATCACAGCAAGCATGATGGAGGAGATCCAGGACACCTGACTGCTGGTGGCATTGAAGATCACTTCTATTTCCTTGAAGAACACAGTGATGGACTTTGGGAAGGCATAGGAGAAGCCAATGGAGATGAAGGCACCAGCCACCACGGCCCACCCCCAGCCCCCCTCAGGAGGGGTGTAGCCCACAGGACCTCCAACTGCAGGTGCCATGACTCCTGAGTGCAGGTGACCAGGTGTTTACAAAGCTCTCTGTAAAGACATTGGAACCATAACTATAGAGTCAGTTGTCAAAACATAAACCTTTACAGTTTTGTAAAGGCCAACATTTTGTTTGCATCTGTGCATAACAATGACTTATTCGTCTTACTTAATTAAAAAATTATAATAGACCTCCAATAAATTTAAATTATTTGAAAATGTTATTTACCACAAGAAAGAAGTTCATACAAAAGAGCAGAGCACCTAAAAAGCTTTGATTCATGGCCAGGAAAAGAAAGATTTTTAATACAAAAATTCCTATAAGCGAAAATCTAACACATCAAAGCTTCTCACATCAAGCCACAGAATCAAACTCAACACTTTCAAGACACCATTGTGCATACATGTGCCAGACACGCATTCAAAGCTCAAGCAGACAGTATCTGAAGACTCTCTGTCTCTTTGCATATTAAACCTCACAGCCGACCTGAGAACATCAAGTATTTGTAAAGCCACAGCAGGAGACTTTTAAAGAGAACATGCCCTCCAAAATGGAAATGTGACTTCCATTACTGCAGAAGGATCAGAGGTTTATGTCAGAGAGGTGCCTTATAACAATATCAGGTTATTTTCCCTGTTGGCATTTAAGCCCCTCTGCATGTGGTCCAGAAATTCTTTCACCGGTCCAGACAGTGATCTCTGGATCTTTAGCTATAATGTGGCCTACATTACTGCTGGTGTCCTTTGTATTTGTATTCCATGTATTTTTATCCTAACCAAGTCTTCTCACTATTACATCTGATCACAAATTAACAGACTTTTCCTATTAAAAACATCAATAAATTTAAGTGATAGCGTGCGGGGTCTTGTATTATCTTGAAGACATTTAGCTTGGCTTATAAACACATACATTTAGTAAGGCATTATGAAAACTATTTGGTAATAATTTGGTAAATAATTTTTCAGGGCTTTTTATCAAATAAATAAGCTAGTGGCTATTAAATCTTTATTTATTTATTATAATCACACAAAGAAGCTGCAGAACACAATGACAGACAGCCATTTTTAGCCAATCAAAATCAAGCGTTTAAACCAATCAAAATCAAGCATTGTAAAGAGCCGTGTGCTAAAAGTTAAAAGCTATCATTAAATAAATTCAAACGCTGCAGAATTCACTGAATTAATACAAGTGCTAAAGTAAAAGAACTCTGAACATCTCTTAACAAACCACCATCTTTTAATCCACTAAATACTGTGTTAAAATACAAGATGTGTTTTGATTTAACCATTCTAACATCACTGGGCCGTTGGCTTTGAATTTGGATTGCCTGACAGTTTGATCGCTTCAGCAGAACATATCGTTCCTTTCGAGTGAAGTGCTGTATGGTTTGAAGAGAGGTGAGAATGAAATGAATCACTTTACAGGTTTAACGGCTCCTTGACATGTTGAAAGGCTGGACGTTTTAGCGCATTCGAGCGAGACTCACACATTCCACACAGAAATGCTCCTACCTTTCTGCCACAGTCTATAAATTCTTTGCATAAAATAGTCCAAATTCTCTTCTATTCCAGTGTGAGGACAAGCAGCATTTTGGGAATGGTCTGGTTCAAGGTAAGTCTCTAAATGAAGCGAGTAATCCAGAGAAAAAACACAGAAACATCAGCTTATAGGCCCTGGTGTTCGTAAGTCAAACAGGCAGCTTGTTAAACTGCACTCAGCAGCATTCAGTCCTGCTCTTATGGACTCTCAAAATTTACAAAGAATCCCAAACAGGTTTCTATTGGCTCCCTGAGGTCTGCATGCCCCCTTGGGTCTTTTTCTCCACCTCTGTCCTTTGTTTAAGCCATCCATTCAGATGGCCGTAGAGGTCTCCCTCTGGAGGATACAGGTTTCAATATGGGGTCTTTGAGATAGCATGTACATTGCCTTTTGATTCTGCTGATAAACTCAGTGTCAACAAACAGCCACTATAGCAAGTTGTAGCCACTGACGCTATTAAAGTTCCTGCATTGTGCAGATGCTAATTAATAACAGAAATGATTCATCTCACTTACATAATGTAAAACAAGCAAATAAAGTTCAAATGACAGTCTGTATGGCCGGGTGTCTGCAGCCCCCAACACACAAAACGTGACCAAAAGTGTCACACATGCACACACATTTTTCTAAGGGACAGAGCCTTTCCTGAGTGCAACGATTGTGTACAATGTTAATCTCTTTGACATCTGTGGACAGAATTGCATAAAAGGCTCAGAACAAGAGCTTTGGCATCCGGTACAAGGTAAATCGCTTACAATGCAAAGGTTAATGTTATAGAAAGATGTTGTTTCTCAGAATCACTCACAACTTAGCATGGAAGAAACTAAAGAAACTAGGTTAGAGGTAAACTAGCTTGATAATATCTTGTTTTTTAAACCTGTCAGGAAAATTCAGATTTTTAAAATTAGCTCACTGTCACTTCATGAGTTGGCATTTGCGTTGGCCATGCCCCACAGGATGTTGAATCTGACTTTGAACTATAATGACAGGAAGCGAAATTTATTCAATTGTAATTCAAGTAAAGTCAACAGTTACACCTCACAGAGATTTAATCAGGTTAACACAAGCTGAACACAATGCAATAACACTTACATTAGTTTGGACTAATTACGCCTATTCACCATAACACACTGTACAAATTAAGGATATATAAACTTAAATACTGTCAAAACAATCAGCAGGCATGAAAACATTTTCCCCAAAACGTTTCCATACAGAAACAAATTGTTCTTAAAAACCTTGCAAAAATAAAGACACTATATTCTGTGCATGAAAGCATATTTATGAAAATTGTTATTGAAAAAAATCTTTAAATTTAATTGGAGCTAGAGTTTTGCCCCGGCTATCAGGGAAAGCTCTCAGATAATTGGCTAACCTTCTATAAAAATTGTCTCAATAAAACACCCTTAACTCACTCTCTCAAAGTTATTAAAACCTTTTTTTTGCAATAACATTTTTAATGTTGCGTATCCTAAATATTAAAACATTTAAAAAATGTCACAAAAATGTTTGAACAATGTTTTTGTAACAAAGCAATAACGTTTAGCAGAACAACAAAAAAACTGGAGGTTTTGAACATTCATAGACCTTTGAAAATAACTCTGTAATCTGTAATGTTTTTGTTACTGAATAGAAATGTTAGGGAAACATTCTTTGAACCTAAAATTGTTTACTGAGGCATCTTGTTTACAACCTCAGTTCAAAGTTTAGGATGTAAATTCAACTGTAAACTCATTTTGAGTTAAATCCCAGTGTGTTCTAATGCTGAGAATCACTGAAACAGGCCAAGAACTGAGGTGACAATGTTTGGAGAAATATGTCCCCAGCGAGAATAAACGAAGACAACTGCTACAGAACAATCTTTCTCCTAGTACTGTACTCATACTGTAAAAACATTCTTCTAAATTCCTCTTTGTGGCTTTCAAAGTCCCAGTCAAGCCTTCCTTTCGGAGCAGACGTGTACAGGGTGTGACACAAACCCAAAATATTTACCTTTCCTTGTTTTTCATAGTAAAAACCTTCACAGACCATCAATAGGGTTTTCCCTTCATCTCAGGAAGCTTCGTGCGTCAGGAGGGTGGAAGCGCCCTTGATGCGTGGCATGCGTGTCTCTACACCCAAGCCGCAGAAGATCTGACGTCCATACATCCACACTGAAGCACGCATGTGCATAGAGAAAAACAGCTACAACAATAAACACATCATAAAAGAGGCAGGAAAAAATAAAGGAGTCTTTTCTCTCCCGCAGAGAAGTCCATTGTTCAGCGCATCAGACTTTAATGTGAGGGGATGTGCTTTGTGACTCTCCTATCGGGGTCATATATGAAGTTTAGAGAAAGCAGGGGCTTCAAAAGACTCAGAGTGGGCGATTCAAAAGCCCCGTCTCCAGTCTGGGTGTCTCTTTCGATCTGTTTTTTTCATGTCACAGATTTCTGTTGTCGTGACAGTCAAGCAGTAACACTTCATGGCTAACAGGGGCAAAGAAGATGAACTTTGACCTTTGGAGCCTCTGGTCATCATTCTTGTGAAACATGCTAGTTTTAAATACAGACACAGCGTCAACGACTAGTCATGTGACTCGAGAACCAATGTGATTCTACATTATGGATGTGCTGCCATATTTAAATATATCTTTCTATCTGTTTGCTCACATGAATACATGATATATCATGATATTTCAATTACTTAATACATTCAAAGTATTAATCATTGATTTACTTCACAAACATTAGGCCTGCATTTATGGTGATGGATGGATGTTTTTAGATCTTAAAAATCTCAGACACTGCTCACTTCCATTATAAAGCTGAGAAGAGCCAGTAAATTATTTAATATAACCCAGGTTGTGTTCAACTGAAGACAGGCACACTTAGAATGGCATGAGGATAAGTTAAATATGGGCTAATCTTTCTTTTTAGGTGTACTATTAAGTTAAGATGGTGTGTGAAATGTATTAGATTAGTTAATCGATACATATTTTCAATGATTGGTTGATTGTTGGGTCTGGTTTACCTGGTTCCGGGTTTAACTAAAGATTCTAGTCTGGGTCTTGCATGGTCTGGTCTACCGTAACCAGGTAACCGTTAGCCTAGTGTTTCCTCTTCTTCTATTGATTCTGATGACCGTATGATTAAAGAGGACATAACATCCAATCACTTCCAAGGGCCCTGCGTACATCATAAAAGACAAATTAGACACAGTCATGCATACATATTAAAGCACATATTCTCACAAACCCTTAGGAACTTATGTGTGTATGTGCGAGCATCACCCAGTACAGTGAGGCCTCTCCAATTTATCCAGCAGAAGAGAGCGGCTGACCTTGTGATAGAACTGACAGAAGGAAACACTGTTAACCAAGACTGGCCATATATCAAACAGCCAATTTAGATCTTCTAATGCACAGGGGGTCAGTTGTGGCCACATGTACGTAGATGACAGCGGTTTAGGACATATGTTACATGGCTAATGTCTGTCGTGCAGATATGTCCCAGCTTGTTATGTACACAGAATGAAAAATAACACCGGCAACCGAGCTGTACAGCATGTACACAAATGTATGATTACAGAGACAAGGCCGCTTATTTGCAATCGCATGCAATGCATTGAAATAATTTCTCATTCATATTTATATGAAGACATTCTTATGCAATCTGTATATACTGACATGGGAGCTGTATACAGCACAGCTAAACACGATGCTTGTGAGGCATGTGATGTAACAGCGTCGGTCAGTTTGGATGGTTTCAGGCTGATCAGACAGATCAGGCTGTATTGTAGTAAACATGGGGCGTGGCACAATAATCAATCACAAAATGACAGCCAATCAGAACAGACGAGGTCTCTAAGATGGCGCTCTGTCATTCCAACACACTGTACAACTCATATTTCTTTTTATTCTGATTATATCGGTCTGATTATGCATCAGATGCTCGTTTTTTATTTTTAACAGAAATATAACATCTAATTAAAGTAAAATTCCACAGGCCATCTCTTCTCATCCATGTTTGATGTTTAAATTGAAACCAAGACATCGCATATAAACGCATCATCACTCAGAGGCTGCTTAGCACAGAAAGTTATTTGCATAGAATTAACATAGAGAAGAGACTTTTTAGCGCTGGTTAGGACACGAGGCTAGTTGCTGTAGAGCAGTTTAGAGCAAGTCAGATCTTTTGAAAAGCTTTTTTGCTATTTTCTGAAATTGCACCGGCGCTTTGGTGCCGCAGTACGTATTGCGCTTTGCTCTAGCAGCCAGTAATGACGCTACTAATGGCTCTCGGAGTGGTACTGCGATATTACTTCTATTTACTTCATATTACGCCTCCGAAAGTGGTAGTGCTTTATGGTCCAGTTACGGTCTAGTTAGATCACCTAAAACTTTGGCCTAGCTCAGGGGAAAATGGTATAGCTCAGAGGTCACTCAGTCATGCGTCAGGAGAGGTAATGGACTTCTGTGTTATGTTACTTTTTAATAACTTGTCTCAGATGTTTCTTCGAAAATCTCTTTTATTAAATCCAGTTGTGTGCTGGCTGCCTTAGGCATTGTTTTAGGCAACTGTTTAATACAATTAAGCTTTTCTAAATGAAATGAATAAAACTCATTTTCTAAATGAATGAAACTTATTGAATGAAGCTGAAGATACCTTCGGATGTTTTCCAGGATGTCTCCTCAGAAGCAGATGTGCTTGGTTTCCACAAGTCACTGCCCACTCCAATCCTGACAATATTATGTTTAAAACAAATGTAACACATTTTTGATGTGTTTTTGTTATTATTGTTACTGAAAATATCAAAAAGTCGTAGTGATTTTTTTATTAATTAAAATAAAGTTACTCAAATGAATCACATTGAGGAAACACAAGGTATTTTAGGTTGTGACTGATGTTTATTTTTACACAATTTTTCACAAAGGTCCATCTGTTCTGCAGGTTCTTTTATAGCTGTGCTGGAGAAACAATTGAGATATTTAGGATTTTGCCTGTGAGACTTTTCGGTCCTAGTATATGGATTAAAGTTTCCATTGTTTTCTTCAAAGTTTTATAAAACCTTTCTTGCATTGACACTCAGAGCGAGGCTGAACATGAACCCAGGCTGGCCCCATTAGACGCAAGATACAAGCAGAAGTTCTTCAGGAAAAAAAACGAGACTACAAGATGCAAAAATTAAATGACTTATAATGCATGTTGCATGAATCTTAATGACAAACCAAATTAAAAACTGGTTAATAAAAGAAACATTTAAAAGAACATTGGCTGATGTTCTTTAGAAGTTCCTTCAAAGTTACCAGTAGGCATTCTTGCAGTAACTTTTTGGGATGTTATGTATCATATAAATATCAAAAACATAATTAATAGGTTGTTAGTGTAACATTTTAAAAACATAACAGAATTAAAAAAAAATATTAAAGTTATATAACCAAGCACCAACGTTTACAATGTCTAAAAAAGTAGTACTAGAACTTTTACAACAATTTTAACATTTTTGTTACATAATGGAGGCGTTAGGGAAACGTTCTTACAACCTAAATAGGCTCCAAACTTCCCTATAGTGTCCTCATTGTGTCAGCACATGTCCCTGCACTGTGTTGGATGGGACGTGTCTCTGTGTTGTTCTGAAACCTGCACTCAGCAGATACACTGAAGAATTCATTCAGGATCCATTCAGGTCCTCAAACGGCTCCAGCGCTCTGCTAATCTTATTCCTAACTGTTTGTTTTATTTGGTAAAGTGTAACCTCTGCAATATATGCTTCCACATACAGTATGATTTGTATTTTTTCCTTGTTGTAAAGAGAAACCAGATGGCCGGCCTGCTGAGCGAGAACAATCTGTGAGACAAGTGATGCGTCACCACGTTATGCCCCTGGTGGAAGCTGCCTAAACAAACGTTGAATTTTTAAAATCCAGCTTTGTCAATGCACTGTGCATGTATATGAACACACATACACTCACACACATGCAAATATATGTATTCTTTGTCATTTTCCATCGGATACATTCAGAGGGACTGTAGTTTT
>JBAJNP010011360.1:0-14905 GCA_036877545.1 Yasuhikotakia modesta
TATAGTTTGATTCCTCATGAGGACCAAAAAATGACCTCACAAGGGCAAGATTTACACACACGCGTACACACACACTGAATACAGGCTAGTGGTAAAGGTCAACTTTGCATCACATTACAACATCAAAGTTTGTTTACAAACAGGTTTACCAAACGCTCCTGCTGTTCCCTCCAGACTCACGTCATTGGTTGAACCAGAAGCTCATGTTAGACCAATCAAAACATAGAGCTTAAATGTTGAAAGAGTCTATGGGGAAATCAGCCTACAGATGTCTTACTGACATCTGTCTGCGTACAGGGGCATTTCAACATTGAGAAAGATCCATTTTTAATGTTGGTCTTGTAGTTTCTCCTACTCATTAATTCATCTAAACAAGCAGACCTTCAAATAGTCAGAATGGCAAACAAACGGCTCCGTATATGAAAACCCCACAGATGTGTGAGAATGAACAAAACTCACCCGAATTTGAGTGTGCGAGCGTCCCACTGCCAGAAACAGATGGTGCCGTCAGCTCCAGTGGAGGACAGGAACCTCTTACTGCCGCTGCAGAAAGGAGAAAACTACACACACGCACAAAAAAAGATTAAAACACACTACACAGCTACACAAGTAGGACAATGTGTGTGCGATTGTGTGTATAAACGCCTCGGCCACAGGTTTATTCCAGTGTGTCGGCTGTGAGAACAGGAAATTGAAGGTGTTGTACACCTGTAGGGAGGTGATGGATGCGGCATGACCCTCCAGTACGGCCAGGGGGGCCGAGGTCTGTAGACACCAAACGCGGATCATTTTATCACAGCTGCCCGCCGCCAACAGCGTGTTCTCGTAATTCACAGCCATGTCTGAAATCTCTGCCGCGTGACCCCTCAGCGTCGCCAGCAGACGCCCGCTGTCCGTCGCCCAGATTTTTACCAGGCAGTCATCCGAACCCTGAAGACACACAACACACCTTTGTAAGCCCAGCCCAGTTACACCGGGTCACTCAAAATCTCTGAAGTTCTTTGCAGAAATTCTGGTGAAGCCTGTGAGAATATACAAATGAATTAACTCATGCTACACACCTGAAGCGTATTTGAAACAAATAACAACATGACTGGGGTCACAGAGGACGGGCGTGAAAGATTTTTAACATTAGAAAAGATTTAAATCACATTAACTGAGAACGCATTTAAAAAAGTATTTTCTAGAAAATTAAGCATAACCGAGCATAACTGAAAACAATTCTATATACATTTTCTGTGATGATTACAGTTTTTAACCCTTTACATAAATAAAAATAAACTTTTTAAAATATAATGGATAAAAACAATAATAGATTATTCTTTTTAAGAATTTAACTTTAACTGTAAGGCATTTAGTGGGCTAAGTAATTTCAACTCTCGAAATTATTTAGCTAAAGGAAACATTATTAAAGTGTCTTCTAATGTACTGGTTAAAGTGTCACTTGTACTACATCCAGTCCAATCTGAATTTATCGCAAGGTGAATCAAACACTGTTAACCTAAAAATGCATCGCTGTGTGCGTGGCTTTCTATTGCCATGACAACAGGCCGAGCATCACAAAAATAATAAACCAAACATTACCTAAAACCCAAACTTAATTTTTCATTTCCAGCTTGATTGAAAAATTTTTTTTTTACAGAAACCTTTCTGCCATGTTCCCTTTGATTCGTGATCTTAAATATAACAAGACAGAAACGTCACTGTTATTTCAGAAAGACTGTGAGTTACTATGATATTAACATTGATTCTAAGCAGGACACACATGCATATCAAATTGCGCAGAGAAAAATGATTCCCGAGGTACACGTCGAGACGAACATTCACAGAGATCTGTTCAACACAGACGGAATGCCAATGAGACGCTGGCTAATAGCGCAGGAATAAGAAAGAGATGATTTTGATCCTGGCTTGCGGCCAACTACATAAAAGAAACACTTTTTTTAACGTGTGTGGACAGACACACCCCCCCACGCCAGGAGAAAAGAGCTACAGGAGGACATCGAGGGAGGCAAGGAGAAATACAGAGACTAAGATCGAAAGTGGGAAAGACAAAGAGAAAAGAGTGTGTGTGTAAGAAAGAGGGGGGGTAATCCTTGCTGTTCAGCCATTTTTGGAGCATTAAAAACTTGCAGAGTAAAATGGAACCCAAGTGCGCACACTCGAAAACACACATCAGCAAAAAACACACACAAGCTCGACTCCACCGGACGCCTGAAACGGCTCCGACGATCTTAAATAAACGCGAACGCTCGCGCCACAGGCCAGCAGCTACATCCTTAAAAATGGTGTGAACGGCTGATGATGTCATGCAGCGACACGCTTGCCTAGACGAACATGTGAATGACCTTTAACCTCTCCACTTATCCCACAGTCAAAACATTATCTGTACTGTGAGTTGATCTGAAGACTCGCTGTCTAAAAATATGCCTCTGGGTCAAAGGGAAAAAAAGAGACTTCCAGAAAAGAGTTTCCAGTGTCCCACAACAGTGAAAGAACTATAAAGAGCAAATTACTGTAAGCGCAACAGAGCTGAAGAGATTCACAACACAGCCCAAAGCTTTAAAAACTGCAGTTAGTTTCTTTGTTTGTCATTAAAACAAAAGAAAAGAACGTTTACCAAAGCAAAAGTTTAGAGAGTTCATGAAGCTAACTAAATATATGAAATTATAGGACATACAAACTGCACGCAACAAAATGTGTCACACTGGGTCACGTGTTATCTCAAACATCCAGACTTCCTCGCGTTCTGTGAAGCACACAAGAGACTGTTTTTGAAACGTCTTAAATCATGCTGGGAAAAAACGGATCATGAGGTTTTGCACAATTTGGGGCGGACAAGCCGGCCCAGTGACACGCTGTTAATACAGCTACAGGGGGACAAATTAAACACAAAGAATATCTCAATTGTTTTTGTTAAAGCACAATCTGTCAGGCTGAGAACACAGCCTTTTCATAATAAATGTACTACATTTTTAAAAAATGGGACAAAACAGACTGTAACACGAGCCACAACTCAGACTACCATTTGCAAACAATTCTAAAATGAAACGCTTCAAAATACTGCCGAACCAAAAATAAATGTATTCAGTTACACTTTCATCCTTAGCAACTGAACACATGCAACACACAAACACAATTTCAATGGCCCTGCTAATGGTGCCCCGCATGACACACAACAGACCTGAAGCACATCTAAAACGCAGGAACCACACACTGAATAAACCTGAACAACACACAGGTGCCTTAACTCATAAAACACAACTGCCTCCACAAAACCCCAAACCAACATCTGAAACACGTCTTCTCCATTTCATCCAGGACCTTTCAGATCATAATATTAAACGTTTGTAATGTTAAGTCTTGACCTCAAGTATTCTATTATGAAGGCGTTTTAAAACATCTTAAAAACGTTTAGCAACGTCCTTTGAAATGGCTGTTAAAAATCCATAATGGGCATCTACACAGATGTTGATCTCATTAAAGAGACACAGTTCTCCACACACACCATCAATCTACAGAATAACACAAACATGCACTGTGTTTAGCCTGTAACGTCTTGTTTAATGTTTAACACTTCAACGTTAAACGTTATCTGCTTAAACATTAAAGAAATAAAATTTTGTTCTGAACTGAGTGACATTAAATATAAATAAAAGCAAAAACATTACAGGTCAGTGCAAAAGTAAAAAAAATGTACAAAACAAACTCGTTTCCTGGATGTTTTACATGCAGCTCAAAAACTGGAACTTTCTCTGTGTTTTTATTTCAAGGTGAAATCAGTTTTTTCAACTCAATTTAATCCAGTCCAGTAATTTTTCCCTTTTAAGAAATATTATATTGACATTAACTTACAAAGAATGCAATTTAACGATAAATGAATAAAAATATCTTTGTAAATTCATGTATCATATTAATGATTCAAATTCATATTTTTCCTTTGTGAACAATTACATTTTATTTCCAGACAGTCATTCACACACACACTGACACACACACTGACACACACACACACACAGTCTGATTAAACAAGGACACGACGAACAGACTATAATTCCATAACTTAATGTAATGCATGACTGCACTGTACAACAACACGGATCAATGCAGGGCACAGGGCCAATACGAAATTCAAACATTTGACCTCTCTGCATTTTTTATATATTAAACCTTCATTTTACAAAAAAACAGAAGCAGATCTAAGTTGTCAACAAAACGTTTTTACAACACGACAACACGAAGTAAAATCTCTAATCTGTCACACGCACAATAACACAAAACCAGACGCCTCACCGTGAAGATGCGGCGACCGGTGCGGTCGAAGGTGACGCAGTACACAGATGACAGATGTCCTAGAATTCTCTTGTGCATCTTCATATGTTGGTAAACAGCTGTGGGCACCAGCTGACCCAGTCGGTAAGATCCGTTCAGCTCCCGACTGTAAACCGTCTCCACTGGATAAAAACAACCACCATCAGTACAAAGACGTTTTATAAGAAAAATATATTTAACACTCAGTTAGAAAAACTTGTGAGTGGCTGAATAGCAAATTAAATTTCAACTCAAGAAACAAAAAATCAAGTTGTATCAAGGTGTTTACAATAGCCAAGACCATGAATATTAGGTCTGATGTAGTTTTAAAGGTATATTTAAAGGGTGTGATTAAATATTTACTTACCTTATTTTTACACTTACTACTAATCTACCTGTACTAGCTGTTAAGGTTTGGACGCATGTTGTTGTTTTTACATGAATATATTAACAGGAGAACCAATGAGAAGCGGCTTACCGATGTTGGGCGGGCTTCCGTAGATGACTGGCGGCTCGGGTGGCCTGCCACAGTGCAGGGCTGCGAGGGCAGAGCCTTTCCATACCACGTGCTTACAACCTGCCAACAAACACGTGGGATTGTCACTATATATACACACTGCAGACGTGGTGATGTCACTACCGCACATACACACACAGAGACTGATGTAAACATTCACCAGACCACCACAACACTGTCCAGTGTCAATAAATACATTTATGAAAACAATAATAAAAGAAGAAATTATTAGTTTAAATAATGTATGACTAATAACTAATGTTGTTATCAGTATAAACTGTTCTTATCAATATGTACAAGCAACATAATTACATGACATTGCATGCCTAATTATTTACAATTAAATGGTGAAATTTCACTTGTATTTTTAAAAAAATACTGCAGTCAAATTCCTAATTCCTACAAATAACATAGATCTGAAACCTGCCATCATCAAAATGTTTTTTTCCCCTTTTTTATTATTTCACATTACACAAACAGCACCAGAAAGGCTGTATTTATTCTTAAACCTCAGCTCCACAGAGTTGCTGCAGCATTAATTCTGTTATACTCTCATTATTTTATCAGCACTAATGGTTTCAGCCGCTTCATTTGCCTACTGCTGTAATAACAAAGAAATTCAAAATACTATTCAAATATTAAACTCTGCTGAAGTGTCGAGAGCCGGTAAACTAAACATGTAATTACAAAACAATCACATATTTAATGCACGTAACATTTAACAATAAACGGTCCATCTACATACACATTATGAAGTTATTATGGTGTGTTCAGATGCACCTGTGTAGAAGCTGTTATTGTGATGTGCATTCAAATGTTTACAATATGCAATTTGATTATTTTATATGCTATTAACTGTTTCCCACTCACTGACAAATGCAAACGCTGAATGAGGTCACGCATTAGACTATACTGATGCTTTGTGTTTTTTATCATTCAGTAAAGAGTTAAATAAAATCAGCCTTGCATTTATCTAATTGCTCATTAAAAATATGCTAAACATGCACAAACTACACTGAATAGTCAAATCACAATTACAGCTTGTTATAATTAAAACCAACTCGCTTTTGTCATGATTCTTCAATCAACACGCCCCCAACTCTGCACCTTAGAAAAAGTCCAGGTTACAAATGGCCGTTGGGATTTTTATTATGGGAATTGCGTGCGTGTCACTCACAAAAGCCGTCATTCCAACATTCCTAAATGCACCGGCAGACAAAAGGAGAGCTAACAGACACTCACTCTTGTTGGTCCGCAGAACCGACTGGCGTCCGGCCCCCAGCAGTGAGTTCACACCGGGAACACTGGCTGGCACCTCTCTCTCTAAAAGAGGACTCACTCGCTCACACACCTGTAACAGGTGATCTGCAGAAATGTGCCTGTACAATTTGACCTTCAAACACACACACACACGTTATTATGCATTTTTTTACATTTAATATGTGCTTAATTATTTTGCATTGACTAAAGAACATAATCAAAAATAAAACGTGTGTTTTGTATACAGCTAATGTAAGCATTTAACAACAAATACGTTTTTATGATATAATTACTAATAAATAATCGATTCATACATTATTAATGCATTTATTTAAAACTGTTACTTAATTAACATCTAAAATAATTAGCATGTATTAAATCGTTTTACTGTATAATGACATGAAAACAAAACAATATTTTAGAAAACATTAATCTGAGAACATTTAACATCCGATGGTACAAACACAAAATCTGTCACAAAATAAGCGTAATTATCATCTGTAACGATTGTAAAATTATACACGAGATCTGCAAAAAGCTCTTTATCTTTCCCCCAGAGATGAATCTAATCTGGCGATAAAATAAGAATGTAAATTTTCATTCCCCTTGTGTCGGTCCAGCATCTTTTATCAGACCTGCTCAGCAGATCCAGATTCAACGCCGGGCCAGTAATTAATGTGCTTTAATTGCATTTACCCCCATCCTATTCACACACACACACACACACACACACACACACACACACACTTTACATCTATGCACAGACACACACACAAACACACTTTACATCTGTGCACACACACACACTTTACATCTGTGCACACACACACACACACTTTACATCTATGCACAGACACACACTTTATATCTGTGCACACACACACACACACACACACACAAACACACTTTACATCTGTGCACACACACACACACACACACACTTTACATCTGTGCACACACACACACACACTTTACATCTGTGCACACACACACACTTTATATCTATGCACACACACACACTTTATATCTATGCACACACACACACACATGCACAATCGCGCACACACACTAGTGACTTCATGTATAATGTCAAGCAAGCATTTAAATGTATAATATATTAAAGAGATGAATTGCACACATAGCCGTATTAATATATTATGATCTGCAACATTATCATACGTTTCTGTTTTTATTATCGTGCTGGTAACGTTATTATAGCGAAAAAATATGTAAAGGAATTTTGTAGCAATTATCACAACCATCTATCATCAATAACGAATCGCAATTGTATGTTTACATTTTTATTTAATAACGCGTTATTATAAAACATTAAATCACGGCCATTATAAATGCTGTAAAATCGCGCATTGTTGTCATTTAATCGCACTAATGAATAATGATAATTCATGCAGATTCCATCGTTCATTAACATATTGATTGAGGGACCGGAGACATGACAAAAAAATTAATGGACAGCGCCAACATCAGGCGATTAAGTCTCGCCTGCGTCTCTTCCACCCGCGGTCCGAAACACGGTCTTTACCGTCTTCACGCCGCCGCGATCGGTCACATTCACAAACACACACGCGGCCACTACCGACAACAACCCGCGAAACGCTCGCCGCTGCGCGTGCGATCCGGTGGCGCGACGATCGCGGATACAATGTAACAGATTATCGCTACAACGCGTCTAAATATCATAGAGAAAGAGACACGAGAAAGATACAATGTATCTGTGACGACAGCGGTGGGATTAACAGGCAGGCGTCTCTGTTAGTTACACAGCTGGTGTGTTGGGGGCTGGTCGTAACGGGGGCTGGATCAAAACACGCAAAGTTTTAAAATAAAGATATTTCACCATCATCCGCTTCAGACGGAATGAAAGTCGTTTTCCTGCCTGATGTTCTCGCGTCGGATCGCGAGCGGCTGAAAAAACGCGTGCGATCCGATTCAGATCCGATTCACCTTTCTGGATACTGTAATTAATAAATTAATCGATACGTACTCATTTCCATGTACCTCTTATTTGTACTACCGGCCTGTCTCCTCGAGTCTCCAAACATGCTCAACAATAATTTCCCCCGATATAAAATGGCAGAACAACGACGGCCACTTTGAAAAGCTTATTGCTCTGCTGCGTTCCTCGTGCGTCTCCGGCTTTGTCGGTTCCTGCTCGAAAACCTAACTTTAAGTTTAATAAACTAAAGTAAGTGGAGTATTTTACCCTGACTATGGTTGTAATACATAAGGCTGTGCGCCTCCATCCCGCCCCGCTTTCACTCTGGCGCACTGGACCCGCCTCCCTCCGCTCCCTTCCCCTCATACAGCACCACATTCATGACGTCTCTTTATTTCTACAACAATTTAACATCTATTTCTCCCTTACGGACACCTCGGTGACCCAGCTCACATCCCTGAGGTCAAGCCGGGCTCTGGGTTCAGCCGGTGACGCCGTTGCACGGCTGTGCTCGTGTTTTCCCTTGTGCTCGGATTAAGTTTTTTTCCCGATTTAAAAATTGCGGGAAATTCAATTTCTTATTTTGCTCTCTAAAAAGTTTTCTCTCGGTTATAGGGTTCCCTTACCAAATTTTCGTAACTCCCTGGGTGTTCTTTGCCAGTCCAGTCGATCCTTTTGGGCAACAACTGCAATGGAAAAACACCATTATTTTGATTTGGTTCAATCCTAGGGGGTCAATTTTGTATTTTTAGGAAGTAAATGTCAAATCTGCGTTAAATGGGCAGCTTAAAGTACAGCGCAATGAGATGCGACGCGAGCAGAGCTCGTGCGCTTACCTCCCTCTCTTGAACCTCCCGTATCAAGGTCTGAAAAGGCATAAAAATACCATTTTACAACACGATCCTCTCCAGAAATGTCGTTTAATATCTTAAATGACAAAATCACCCACCTCTGCCGCGTCCTGACAAGGTCCATCTTCTAAAAATCGGGCTATTAGGAAGTACAGTTCTGCGATGGGGGAGAATACATGAGCCACATTAGCTTATGAAAAAGGACGTGGTGGGAAAGGCAAATGTATTTAGAAATATTTCCACGCCACCTTTCTTAATCCCCTTTACTCACCGGATTTCAACTGCGCGACGTGTTTACGGTCAGCAGCCATGTTTAGGGTTGTTTTGGGGGTGAAGGAGAAGGTGTGTGTGGCCGTGCTGGGAAGCGAGTATCGCTGGGCTGCCCTGTAGTTGTCAGTGTTTGTTCACCAGGAAGAGCTGCGCCTCCATTCACCCAACGCACAGAAAGCAGATCCGGCGCGCCGTCGTAGCCTTCCGCGCTGGCGCTAAATAGTCCCCCTTCGGACGCAACGTGCCACGCATCGATTCGGACAAACATCCGGCGCCTCGGAGCCTTTGAACAACACGAGAAACGACGTTTTAAAAACGTGTTGTTTGATACACGTTTGCGTATATTTCGGCTTTCGCTTGACGGTCCACACACCCCTCCTCCCTCCGAAAAGCACAACCCCTTTGCGCAAGAATACACAATGCACGGTCTCGTACGTCCGCGCAGGACCGACAGGGACGCTGCGATGGTAAATCGGGGAGGAAAAACACAATTTAAAACACATATTAAAGCCGTTTGTGCAAAAACTGACCCGTTTGGGGGGCTGCATTTATTTATTAGGCGAACCCCGGACCCTGAATCGTAATAGCGCATCAACACCTCGCATGTTTCCCACACGAATATCGCGACCTACTAGCAAACACTCAAACGTTACCACGGCGTTCATGTGGTTGTAAAGTCTATAAAACACCAGTGAATTCAAAGGAATTGCAGGAATCTCAAAAACAGGCTGATCCGGGAGAACCCACCCCCTCTCCCGGCTGTGATTTGGATATGGTTGTCCTCCATTTCTTTCCCAAAAGCGAGCGGGCAGTAAAATGGGGGAAGGGTTGTAAACAGGGCGAATGTAATGAATTAAACCTTGTAAGTTACAGGAAACAAACGGCAACGTCAGACGAACGACACGAGACAAAAAACAGTAACGCTATTTATATAATTGTCACATTTTCTATCATTGTGTCTGGTCATATCTTGTGTAAAAGACAATGTCTCAAAATGGGAAAATATTTTCCTGACTCTGTGTTGTCTACACATTACATAACAGCCATACAGATGTTTGTAGATTATTCAAGATACACATAATTCAAGATGTTGAAAAGTAAGAACCTCAGCTGGTTAAAGTTTTACCTAGTTTAACTTCTTAGGGCCTAAAATGAGTTAAACAGTTTAGTTTTAGTTTGATCACACTTACAGGTCCGGTATGTACATGGGTTAGGATTCTGGTTTATTAATAAACAGGCCTGACCTTAGCAAGAATTTATCTTGCACTATCTTATATAGAGTCTGTGTATTTTGGTGCTAATGTTGCCACTGTTATAAAGTCAGTACATGAAACTAAACATTTTAGCCCAAACAATAAACAGATGTATTGCAATAGAGACTTGTTGAAAATTTACCTTAAATGATCCCCAGGGCTCCTGGAGTGATCAAATTTGTGACTGATGTTTAAATGTATATTTCTGTATTTACATTATTTTCATAATAAAGCATTATGTGTGTGTTACATGACTTTTGGGGATATTTAAAGAGGTCAATTTGGTTTTAAATCAATTAGAAGGGTTTAGGGTGTAGTAAATTTGAAAAGTATGTTTGCATAGGAATCTTTGCCTCTATGTTTGATTGGTCCACATCATTCATTGGGTGTCCTGTGATAGATAGGTTGGGACAAAGTGCTGCATTAAAAACAGAAGTGTGTGGTTTTGCAGTCCTTGTTTTTTTCTGAGATGTTAAAATAACTTAATGTGTATAAAACCAAGTGCTGGGGAAGTTATCAGTTTCTGCATTACTGAAGGCGTTTATCTGCATCTGGGAGAGTAAGTGAAGGAGAAATATTATTAGATGCTGAGGAAGAGGGCATCTACCCGCTTTGACTCAACGGCTACTGATGCAATTTAACATGTACTTGAGAAACTGTATTCATACACAAAAATTGCTTCAAATGCAAAAAACACCCTCAAATTAAATGGATGAGAGATTATTAAGCGGAGAATGTTGTTTTGTGCATTATTTTTTCCTGCCACTGGAGGTCAGGACCATCACTGCAGATGATGGGTGCAGAAGGCCAATCAGGGGTCAAAGGTCATTAGGGTAACTCTATAAAGTTGGTGGTGCATGTAGTTTAGCTCCTGGTCTGTAAACAAAGTCATTTATAATAACTCTTTGGTAAGGAGGCACAACTGGTTACATTTGGCAGGATAAAGAGCATCTTCAAAGTAAGGGATGAATCTCTTTAAAAACTGAAAAATACTGTAAAAATGGTTGTTTATTTATTAGGTCACAAAAATAATAATTATTTAAGACACAGAAATGTGTATCCCAATTGTTGTTAACACAAAACTGAAAGACAAAAAGCCTCTTCTGTGAATACAAGAAAATGTCAACATTTTTAAAAACTATTTCCAGGTTTAATTTGATTCCAAATTTGTGGCATGGCACATATCTAACCTTTAAAGGGCCAAAGCATTTACATAGAAATAAAGCAATTTCCTTTAATTAAATCCTAGATTTTGGTGATATACCCCAACATATTTCTGTTGTCAAAGTTATCTTAATCACAAATAAGCAACGGCAAAACTATGAACCTTCAAATTCCATGTTTAAATAAAGTTCCAATAAACACTTAAAACAAGCATCAGTTTGCTAGATTGAGCTACTTTCTTTACTACACTTCTGATCATTAAATACAGCATTTCCAACTACATTCTCTTTATCTATTGGTTAACCTTTTAGAACGACAGCCGTCTGGACCAATGAGGACTGCTGATCCATTTCCTCTTCTCAGTTCCCGCCTACCAATAGCATTGCTGACCTTTTGCTTTCTGACATCAGCAGTTGTATTTAGCGAGTGCGTATAAAGAATACTGAAAGGCCTTTTGTAGTTCAGACTGAACACCTCGGGCCCTCAAGAGCGTTCTACAACCTGTACCAAAACTACAGCCGCTCAAAACTTTTGTGTCTGTGTGAATAATGACAGTTCAGTCCAGTACCTGCAGACCATTAGAAGCCACGACTACTAAAAACAATCACAAGAGTCTGTTGACCTTTCGTTCATCTTTTATTTGAAAACATTTTACGGAGAATATCTCAAACCAGTTAGGTGAAGTTTCTGTTGTAGCGTTTCTGACCTTCTAGCTCAAAGCACCACTTATTTATTGCTGAGAATCTCTGCCACTGTTAGGGGTTTAAATCTATTTTAAAGCTATTTTACTCAGAACACATTTGAATAACTGTTGCCTTTTCATGGATCTATCCTTCCGTTGGATGAAAGACAAGAAAACAGGGGGAGTGTGAGTTGACTTTTAGCTAAGGAACTCTAGTACGATAAGTCTAAAAAAGTTTGCATTTTACAAAATACTCAATAGGAATAAAAAATGTTCTTTGTTATTCCAGAAAACAAACTTGGATCATTCTTTTGACTCAGCCTCGGTCTTGGGCGTCTCAGTTTCCTATACGAAGAAAAAGCAAAAGTAGAGAGAGAGAATATAACTGCTTGTTGAAAGGACAAAGTATTTAAATGATTCAACTATTTACCCGCTGATGTGAAATCAAACAGACGGAACCAAAACCACACGGTTAGTCCAAGAAAACCCACTAATGACCAGAACTTACCTCATATTAGCTATCCAGATCGCTCATTTATAAAATATTAAATTATCAAAATCAACACCAGATTTACACAGTGAGACCCAACAGATGGTGTTTAAACTATCTGCTTTTTATATAATCTTGTACAGACATGGTGAAATTATACAAATACAAGTGTACAAATACACACCGCACTCAAAACTTTAAACTAGCGTACCCTTTATGCTAACAGTCTCACTCTGCCCTCGGATGGACAGGAAGGAGGGGGCAGAACTTCTCCATGACGACACACTGACAGATGAGCGTGTGACACAGATCTGTGTGTGTGTGTGTTTACACACATGCATGTGTTTGAGAAGTCATAAGAAATGATACAGGAAATGACTATTAGATAATGATCAATAAAATGTAGCACGTTAGTACAGACCTTTGAACAATAACAATCTGACATTTGTTTAAGACAGATGATGGTAAGTTGCTACTTGTTAGTTTCTACATAGTTGCTAAAATGATCTGTGTAGGTCAAAGATTCATCTAAGAATAAAAATATACATTTTTAAATTTATATCTATAAATCTAAGAGTGTAAAAAATCTGTGATTTTAACATTTAAACAATGGTGCGTTAAAGTGCGACAAAGAACGTGATAATGTGATAATTACATTTAAAAGGTGGCTTCCTTGATTTAATAAACATCTCAGCAGCATCTAAGCAGAATTATCTATAAGTTTTATTTTCACAGCAACATTTAACTCTATAAGCGATATTTTAATGCTGTCGTCACAGTTAGTCTATCAGAACATACCATGCCATGAATTCACATCCAGTCATTTCAGAGTACATCCTTATTGAACCCACGGCACCACAACAGCACTGTAACTAAATCATTATTTACCACTTCACCTCTCTTTTATTTTTGTTTACCAAATCTCACATGGAAACATTTTTGCTGTCCTGGAGGACAATTAAAGTTATGAGGAAATGCGTTGTAGTGACTCACACTCATCCTAAATGCGCATTTAATGTCTTTTAAGGCTTTTTGTTTAGCTATTTAACGTCAGATATGTAACACTGAATGACCAGTGGTGAGCAAACAGTCAACATATGTGCACTTGTTTGGGTAAAATAAAAAGTTACTTATAATTTTGCTCTATAAATGTAATTCTTGTCTCTAGTAAGACCACACTGATGGATACTAATGACCTACTCAAGGGATGTTACTAAAAGTTCTACACCGTTGCATCAACAACCTAACAGAGCTACCGTACCTCTTCTGGCTTGGTCTCTCCATTTGCGGTGGGTGCAGACTCCTTATCTTCCTTCTTTCCTTTGGCTCCGCCCTTCTTCTCCTTTACTGCTTTGTCATTGGATGGCTTCTGGACAGAACACACCAATAGGATCACTCGGACAACCAGTTAAATCATTCTGTTCCACATAATTGCTCCAAATCACATTGGCCAGCACCTGACCAAACCAGATCGCACACAACACACAGCCTCCAGCAGTTGTACAACATCTTTCCATACATGCAGGAACGCAACATAAACATGATGCAAAGCACATGCAAAAAACATGCGTGTAAATGAGAACGCTGTTACCTTGGCAGCTGTTTTTTTGGCTTTTGGTTCCGGTTTAGGAGGAGCTGGTTTCTGAAGGGTGAAGAAAACATGATGAAGAAAGTAAAGCACAACGTGAAAGTCAACGTGGTTAAAAATAAACGTAAAGCCACAAATAACTTATAAAGATGGTATCAACATCTACAGAACCTACAGGGCATTTGCTGCTGCCATTATTGCTCTTAAAACCGCTTTTCTCCACTTGCTAACCTTTGTAGGAAATGTGCTAATGACATCTGAACATAAGAAAAGAGGGCAGACACTTACCGAGGAGAGACGTTCTGACCTGCGAGTGGGCTGAAAGACAGAACATCACATGTGAAGATAAATGTTATGGTATTAGCGATGCCAGTCAAACACAAAAATGTAACTGTTATATGTTTAAGTGGCTCTAGGTAAGAGATTATGTTCATTAAATAGCAAATTTACCTCCTGCTTTGTAACTTTAGTGGCTTCTTTGGCCTCTGCTCCCTCTGGCGACTATATAAACACAACAAACATGTACATATGAACATGTAGGTATATATGTATATAGGTATAT
>JBAJNP010011361.1:0-14904 GCA_036877545.1 Yasuhikotakia modesta
TGGTAAATATTAAAATGTTTATTAATACCCAACACATCTTTCCTACTCATTAACATGATTCTTCAGTATATCATTATTACACTGTTACCTGCATCAGATCCAGTTGGATGTTGTTGTGAGGTGAGTGAGGGTGAGGTTGAAATGTTTGTTTAGTTAATGAATACATTTTCAATGAGATTTATGTATCCGGAACTGACTGATAAGAAACACTGTACACTTCACTATAAAACAAGGTCTAAATAGGTACAGTGAGTTACTATAGGTTAACATTATTTTCCCACTCTCTGAAAGTCATAGAAATCCCACAGATGACCTTTAGCTCAGTGACAGTGCGACTGTAGCAAAGCATTATGGGAAGATGGATGTGAAAGTATGATACTTTGATGAGGTGGTGATGTCATGAGTTTGATGAGATGATGTAAGGTTTACCTCCTTGGGTGGAAGGTGCAGATGTGGTTAATATTTTCTGAGGTGTTTCATTTTCGCCTATAATCATAGTTTTTTTTAAAGGTTGGTACCATGGGAAAACATTTATGCATAATATGATTATAAAAATATTGTATAAATGTGTTAAATCCACAATGTATAACTACAGTATGACTTAAAACAATTAACTAATTTGTTCATCTGTGGAAACTGTAAAACATACATTTATTAGTAACTTTGTAATATCTACATTGTCCTTCAAACAAAAATAAAGAAGACACATAAGATAAAATACAGATAAGATACATACCTTCCTGAGATTTACCTGTGTAAAGAGTAAGACAATAGTATTATACATTCATTTAAAAATTACAGTTTAAGAAACTCATTTCTTACTCAATAACTATTTCAGTGAATTAATATACTTTCAACAGCGGTTGTGCTAGCAGCTGTTAGCAGCACCACTTATGTATAATTCATGTCTTATTAACCCAGTTTCATAAAACAAAATAACCTCAACATAAAAAGTCAGGATCATGCAGCGTTTAGTGGTGGTGAGTTTGCATGGGATGCAGTACATCAGTCAGGAGAGGCTGTGTGAAAGTGTGTCTGCTTGTTACCTGAAGTGTCTTTTGTGCTGTTGGGTGAGACATTGTTCGGCGTGGATGAGTTAGGCGGGTTGCCAAATATACCACCTGTTTAATACAGGTAACAGTTTAAGACAGTTTCTAAACTCATTTCAGAAGTCAAACTACAAAAAATGGAGAGATGACACAATGGCATTCAGCAACAATCTAACAAAAATGAACTTTATTTTTTTACTTGACTTGTCAACAACATGAAGGATCGAAACCAGACAAAGTTTTTTTACTTTGGTTTAATAAAAAAAACAGATCTTTATTATTATTACGCTAAAAGCAATTAAACTACAAAACATCTGTATACACAAAACTACAAAACATTCACAAACCTGTCTAGCAAGTTACAGACATTTAAAAACCTTGTGTTGTTAAAAAAACACATTTATAATCTTTTCTAGACACAAAAAGCCTTCATTCATGTTCTGTGCTTTGTTAGTTTACATGTTTTTTGGAAACTAAACCCATGACCTTAAGTTGCTTACAATCAAAAACAATGCTGACAACAATAGCCATGTCAGCATTTTTCATTTTCTGTTGAATTAGTACAAAATGAAAATGCAGAACAAAATTCGACAACGTAATAAAAAGATTTTTTAGAAACCGCAGGAGTGTCTAATTTTTTAATTCCTGTAAGTTAAATTACTGGAAGCTAAATGGACAGAGCAGGCCCTTGTAAAACACTTTGTCAGAAAAGGGAAGACACGACCTGGTCGCCATGGAAATGCAGGCCGGACACAAACTATTGCAGTTTTCAACCACAACTTCCTGTAGTTTGAGAAAACCCTTCGCCCCTTGTTCTGCTTAATACTGTATAAACGTTAACTCATGTACGAGTGTGTGTTTGTTTGTGGATGTTTGTGTGTGTGTGTACATAAGAAAAATGACAGTATGAATTATATTAACTGGTCTGATCTATCAAATCCAGATGATGTCAGTTCACATAAAACGCAAAAGATAAATATTTGGATTATTGCGTTTTTTTCTTTAAGAAGTGTCAGTATGGCTGTATTTTTCTCTTTTTGTCCTATTAGATGTGGTTTTGCTTAAGTTCTTCTTCTACATTCTAAAAAACATTCTTGCAGCAACGTCAGTAAAACATTTTTAACGTTTCATCTCTTATATATTCAAAACAAGTTGTTAAGTGGAACAGTTTAGAAACATTACAGAAAATAAAAACGTTTCATAAATTCAACATCAAATAAAACATTTTCAACATTTGTAGAACGCTTAAAATGACACAATGAATGTTCTTATTACTTAATGGAAATTCTTACAACCTAGAATTATTAACTGGGCATCTGTCTGTGATCGTTCCTGTATTCACAAGACTTCTTTCTCACATCAATTCTGTCACCCACAACCCAATATAGAGCCAGCGGTACTTTTGGTCGCTGTGCAACACAGACTTGGTTCTAAAGAACTAAGACTTAAGTTAGTTCTGAGATCTAGCATTGCAGAGCTCATTGTTGTAAAACTCTCTTGTATGGTATGTACATTTTTCTATGTACAAATATAAACTGTGCACAAAATTTGTTTCATTAACAATTCTTATAGTAACGTTATTTAAACATTATTACGTCATTATGGCTTAATGACTTAAATAGAAGAGGGAAGCTGAGAGAAGCATGTTTTCTTAAGAGTAAAAGCTTAAACAATTATTTCATTGCCGCCTTAGTGATTTTACACACATAAAATAAGCAGTTTTCAGTTAGTCAATATGAATTTTTCTTCCAAAATGTGACGTTTACTGAGCATAACAGGACAGTAAATGAGAAAAAAATGTAGGCCGGAGTAAGGTTTTGATTGGCTGTCACATGTCAGAATAAAGCCATATTTATACAAATACAAGTTTGTATTATTATAACTAAATGTGATGCAATTGCAATTTCAAAGGCAAGTTTAATAATTTAATTTCATGAACACTTTAGCTTTGTTGGTGTAAAATACTGCAGTCAGGTCAATACAGTCCATTTGTTTTGAACTAATACAGTTCATTAGACGTTAACAAATTTGTATAAAACACCAAAATTAAGTGTAAATAATTATAAATATATTTGACAACAAAATAATTTTGGATAAAACTTTCATTTGTGTCACTGGGCAAATATAAATCATTCAGCTTATGTGATAAGTTTATATCAACTTGACTTATGTCTCTTATGTCACTGTACATGATTTGCATGTACAGTGCAGTTACAAGAATTGTCATCCGTTCGAAACCCACAGCACTTTCAAAATAGTGAAAACTCTTTTAATACATCTCGTCTCCTCACAGCCTTTGTGGTTCAGTGACTCTCACAAGCACCATTTTAGCGGGACATTAGCATGGCAGGAACCAGCTCGAAATGGAACAAGGAAGTGGTCGAAAGCCTGCTTAGCAAGACGTGATGTTCAATAGCAATTTGACACCCAAAAGAAAGTTATATAGTAATATTTTTTAGAATAATATCAAATATAGGCTTCAGTTGAGAAGGAACTGAGAAGAGCTGTACAGATTGAGGTCATGAGAAAACCATTTAAAGTTAAGTTCTAAGTTCTTAGTTCTTTAAACCAGAAACCAGAATGCTAATCTGAGGGACAACTTCTCTGAAGAACCCTAATTCCAAACCTTAAGAACATCATAGATCTATATACAGCTAAATAAGGTTCTTCAGCACTTCTGCTGAACCTAACCTCCATCAAGAAACCTTGAAGAACCTTTATTTCCAACAGTGTAGGACGATGCTCATGTTCTAACATAACCAGCAGCTTGTGAACAACATCCATCAAAGTTTAGCAGGGGAAAGTATGCTGAGATCAGAAAGACCGACAACTCAAGCTCCAGTCAAACTAGCAGAACTTCAAGAAAGTTTGACACACCCAAACATTAACCTCATCTCTGACAGCCTTCAGGGAGTAACATTCAAAACTAATATCCATCACAACTCATGGTTCAAGTCATGTGTTCTCTTCTCTTATTTAAATATCTTTGTCATTATTGCGATGTTTCACAGAGCTTTAACTTCTCAGCTTGACTGATGAAAAAGTCATAATCTTTTTCTCCACAAATGACAAACATTAAAGCTACGTGCACAAAGATCCAACAATCGTGGACAAGATTCAATGATACTGTATGTTCGGTTAATTTGTTTTATACAAACTTAATCAACTTATAAAGGTCAATTAAATACACATACTATTCAATCATGTATCCAATACACTCAAAATCCAAATATAACTACATCTAACTACATAAGAACTTAGACCATAAACAAACTATTCCTAAATTTTAATTGACTAACTAAACCTTAATTTAAAGGCTGATTTAGTAAACAGTGTTTAGATGGTCAAAATACACACATGAATACATATAAACAAATTTGGCCCAGTTAAAAGTCACATTAAAATAAAAGATGTACTTACACAGAGCCAAGCATAGGACCAAAATTAAGGAGTTTAGTCCAACAAATCTCGCCATGTCCAAGGGTTTAAGTGGCTTTTAAGAGTCCATATGTCCTGTTTGAAACAGACACACATCTGGATTAACTATCAAAATGTTTCTTTTGGTTTTTGTTCCTGTATTGTTTAATTTGTTTGATCTTACGGTCGTCTAGTCAGACAGTCCGGTTGTCGGTTTGTTTCTACCTAAAAACACCCTCAGTCTTGTGTCTAGAGTCAGAGCGGAGAGACACTCTTTCTCAAGTCTGCGTTGAGGCCCTTTCTTAACAGGAAGTTGTTTTTTCACCTACGCCACACATTTTTTTCACCTCCTGCCTTGCACTTGTCGTGGTCTTCAAACAAGGAATGAGAGAAAATGATCTCATTATTGCATCGGCTGACAGCAGTTTTAGAAAATGCTTTTTTTTAAAACTGAACTATATCTGAAATTAAGACAATACATCTGAATACAAACTTTATGTTAACGGCAGACGCTGTCCACAAAGCAAATAATGTTTTAATGAAAGATAAACACTTATAGAAGATAAAGACTTTGACAGTACTGTACAGAGAACAATTTATCTGTAAATAAAGGAGTATTGGTGTATGTGTTGTGTAAGTTTCTGTAGCCCAATTGGTACAGTTACATTACATTTAGTCATTACATTTACATTTAGGCATTTAGCAGACGCTTTATACAAAGCGACTTACAAATAAAGTATACTTAATAAATATACATATATACCTAATAAATATAAAGTACACTTAATAAACATACTTAATAAAGTAAATAAAGTGAAAAAATCCTATTTCTTATGTGTTTCTAAACATGTTGCAAATTAAATTTGTGTCACATGAATACAAAGACTAAAAATAAAAGCTGGGCTTGGTAACTATGGTAACTATTTATAAACATAAGTTCATAGTTTCTCAGAGTTGTGAAGTTACAAACCTCAGCCGTGCCGCCTCTTAACTGTATGTCTGTGTGTTTAGGCTTTACTGCAATATTACCCTTTCCTTACCTTAGTTTTGTTCTATCCTTTTTTTGGTTTTGGTTTCCCGCTTGTTTGAGGAAGTGGGGGGGGGGGCGTTGGGTTGAGGGGGGAACGCAGAGATAAAAACTTACATCTGCAGAGCATGTAAAGATAACAAAATTAAGTTTAAATATCTGAAGGGTCTTTTGGATTATTAATGTAATACTAAAGTATTTGCAGTAAAAGTAATGTGAAAATTACATGCATTTCTTTTTTTGCTAGTTCTTTGTTTGTTTATTACCAGTCTACGCTAACCAACCAACCAACCAGCCTTTCACCCAAACTGCTGGATCTTGTGACTAATTCTGTAACTCTGTTAAAGGGTCTTGTAGCATTGACCCTCAATGAGGCTTTTAAACATTTTAAACAATGTCATTTACACATCATTGTAACATATTCAAGTCCTCACAGTTCTACAGCATCAAACTTAGCTCTTTTTGCAATAATGAGTTAAATAAATAGAAACTATATATCTATGTATACGTTTACATTTATGCATATACATTTAGGAATCAAATGATTGGTGCAGCCCTTACTGGCATGGTGCTAGAATGCTATTGGTAGCTGCTAGGCGCCTCCAAGCCAAAACATGAACATTTTAACATGAACATTTTAAAACATGCAGGGAAAGTTAAGTTTAACACTTTAGACTAGAGGAACTGAATTATCCCTTATCCTAAATACAAGCAACAGTAATATAAGCAGCCATGAGAAACACCACTACATACATTTTATGCCAACCAGTTTTACATACTGTATATAGGAGCTGTCTTTAATGTCCAATTGGGATGATTCCCAATTCCCAAATTCCCAAATCCATGCTTTACACAGCAGTATGCAAGAGGGGCGGGGCCAGTCCACCCGGGAATATATTGTGACCTGTGTATGACAACACAGGGAGGAGTTAAATAAGCGATTGGTGACATCATCAGATGGTATTAATGGGTCTTTAAGAAGCTGCTGCCCACAGTATGCAAACAGAAAATAACGGCACATGTTCTAATTAACACTGCTCATAATTTTGATTCCTGTTTTCCTGTAACCTTTCAACCTGCTTCCCATCTACAGTATCAAGGGAACACACCGGAATGCTGGAAAACCAGTCCTTCTGACCTCCAGGAATTTCCTAGCATTTACAACCACATTTGTCACGTTTCACGGCTGGCGTGGCTCCACAGGATGGTGTACTGCTCGGTACAGAAACATCTCAAGGGGCTCGGTACCATGTGCCAACAATGGATGATTCCCAATTCCCAAATCCATGCTTTACACAGCAGTATGCAAGAGGGGCGGGGCCAGTCCACCCGGGAATATATTGTGACCTGTGTATGACAAGTTGAAGGGGAGGAGTTAAATAAGCGATTGGTGACATCATCAGTTAAGTCATTTTAGAGGCGGGGCAAATTATTTTTCAAAACATTGGAAAACCACAACCTTTTAATCTTTGGAAAATGAGCACTGATCAATTATGGTAATACCAACCCTTACACTGGAAACTTTGGAAAAGTAAAAGAGCTTTTCTGGGTAACTTAAACTTAAAACTACTAAAAAAAACTAAAAAAGTAGGTACGTAACGTTACGGTATAAGAATGGTACACTACAAAAAGTAAGTAGTACACTTGACGTGGCCTACTAACCAAACCCCACTCACTTCCTCTTTGGTTAGTGTTGTGATATTCAAGTGAAATAGTGAATTATGAAATATCTGCATGCTTCATGCAAACTTTAAAGCGCATTAATAATATCTTAACACGTCTGTAAAAGTACCCTCAACCGCGTAATGTTTAAAATATAGCTAGCGTGACATGTAGGTCAAGTCTACAATACGCAGGTTAAACAGCAATAACCTGGTTTGAACTAGATCTTATTTCTTAAAACCATTTTGTTAACTGCCAAAGACAGCTGTGAGAATTCAGCTGTTCTTGTTATGAGATCATGTAGAGAATAAAGGTCACAGCTGAAGATATAAAACACACAGCTGAGCTCCACAATACAAGAAAATATATGACAATATTGACTTCCTACTGTAGCACCAACAGGCACCAACTGAAATTCTCCTATACTGTAATAACAAACATCCATTTTTATATTGTACACTCACTAGCAACCACAAAGATTTAACAATGTTCTTCATTTAAAATGACTTCATGTGTGACAAAAAACGGAGCTTTCTTGACAAATTTACAGAAATGGTTTCACAGCACAGCGGTTTGAGGAAATAGATGCGAGATACACGATGTGTGAAGTTACTTTCGCTTTCTGAGTACATTTTTTATGTCTGTGAGATACTTAGGGCTCATTTACTGAGGCTTGGACACAGAAGATGCAGTTTCACTTCCTTTCAAGAAATTGTTTAGCAAGAACAAAAGTCCCTGCATGTGAGGAGCTGTTTTTAACTCTGTGTCTATGACATTTAAAGCATATTTCTGCATGTAGTATTTTAAGCATTGTAAGTATTTTAAAGTTATACTCCAACCTTGTACATTCAGATCCCCTTAACGTCTAAAACTACTATACTGTCCATCTCACAATTTCTGATCAAGTGAATTATACTGGAGTGTAAATGTGATCCAAGAAGCATTGTGATTGGATCACTTTAAACAACGTTACTGGACGCACGTCCCCGCTCATCCCATCATCCCAGATGGATAGTCGAGAAATTCCAATCTCCACCACTGGATGGCAGTGTGCATCCATGACTGCTTCCACAGACTTCCTCTCATGTTGACTGGAAGTCTGCATTAACCTTTGACCCCTTTGGGTCAAAAATGGTCATGAACTAAATTAGATTTATAGGCAACATTATAACTAATATTGTGCCTTGGTTTGAATTGTACTGCATTCAGAAAATCTATACCACATATTTTCTTCTCTTCAGTAGATTACAACATGAAATTATAACGCTGCAAGTTGGTTCCAGAAGCAGCACACGGCTCATATCCCATGATGCACCATGGTCCATTTGTGTCATGTTTCATCTGCATTCACACACACACACACACAGAGGTGACATTTCATATGAACTAGCTATGTTTGTCATCAGGATATATATTAAATCACACCAAACACTTTTTCTGTCCTCTGATTGGCCGTTTCATTTTCATTAGCACTGGAGGCCTATCAAAACTGTCACTGTATATTCATGTATGTATCATGGGCCAATCACACTCTACATGAACATGTGCTAAATACCAACAGCTGATGATGGCAAATATATTCACTGTTAACAGGACGGGGAAAAATAACAGCTTTTATATCCTCAGTATTCTGTCCAGCATAAATTGACATGTAAAGTTAAATTTAATAATTAGTTTATGGGATTTTAATATGGTTACTGTTTCCCAAACAACATTTAAATTCTTAAAGCATATTGCCATAGTAGTACTAACTATATAACTTTATAGCCCTATGTGTTTTTGCCTAGTATTAAAAGTAATGAATGTAATGCATTGGATGTAATGTTATGCAATGCATGTAATGTTATGCAATTAATGTAATGTAATGTAATGCATGTAATGTAATGAACATTTTTAATTACCAAAGCCTTTACTGGAGAAAGTCTGTTCAATGGAGGAGTTGCCATCCAACTGTTATCCAGTTATGCAAGACCATCTATATGGAACAAGACAAAAATGTTTCAATATCATGTTTAAAATAACCAATAAAATGTATTTTGTAATTTGCAATTTATTTTTAATTACTAACAAACCTTAACAAGCTTATATCATCCCTACATCTGATAACCGTTACATATGCTATTGATTCATCGTAACTTGTATTAAACCTGGAACTTACCTAGAAGTTCTAGTAAGAGTTACTAAAAACTGTCATCTTTGTAGTTGCTTATAAATGTCTATCTTTTCTATTTTCTTTGGTATTGTGTACATTTTGTTCTCATAGCAACAAGATCTAACCAGCAGGCACCTTTGAGTCTTGTGTATTTGTAACATGGAGTTGGTTTTACAAAGGAGGTTGCCATGGCATGTTTTTGAGGGCCGAGAAACGTCCAATCAGAGAATTCCACCCCTCCGTCCCTCAGTACAGAATTAACACAGCTGTAGTGCATAGACCCAGGTAACCAACACCACACAGATAAATGAATAGGAGATACATACCTGACCAGCTTAACGTAGAAACCAAAAGGACCTTGTTGTAAATCCTTCTGGAAAATAATTTGTTCGTGAACTAAACAAAAACCACCGACAGTCATTAAAATTCCAGATCAACGGATACATTCATACCAAACTCATCGTTCCACTCATGACAAACCCCATCCATGGGTCTGAACCAATCAAAATGCTCCACTACACCACAACATTGACACACCAATGTATAGTTCTTCATACAAGGACCAAAAAACGTGTCTGAAGGCGAAAGACAGAGAACCAAAGAACATACCACAAGGAACCAAACATCTCCAATGCACTATGATCTATACATCTATTTTTAAATGTATACATACTTTTGTTGTCTCCAGGGTTGTGCTGTATTATTATTCCTAACCAAATAGAAGATAGACTCTGTGGAGATGTTCACCTACTGCATCTTCTGAAAATGCAGTTCTACCTACTCAAATTCCATCCTATTTTCCCAGTTTATTTGTAAGTATGGAATATGTCAGTCAAAAAGCACCATATATTTCAACCTACATCTATTGTAAGTACCTCGTACATGTCAGGTAAACACTTGCAGAAATAAACTTTGAGGTTTCAGCTTTTTTGTCCTAGACAGCAGTGAGGTCAAATGGAGAACTTAGAAGACCGCAGTAATCTCATGTCTCCTTGAGTTTCAGAAGAGACCGTAAGACAGAGATTTCATTATGACCTTAAACATCTGTCAAACTCTTACAAGGCCATATAATATGAGCTACACCATGCTAGCCACAAAACCTTATGTTGTATGTCTACAATATTACAGTAAAACAATATAACAATACTTTGAAAGGATAGTTTTCAAAAATGTAAACTGTTTCCTCAACCCTCTAAGAAACACAACAGAAGATATTTTGAAACATGTTAGAATCCAAACAACAGCGGCACACCTTGACTTCCATTGTACTGACACTAAACCACTTAGACATTTCTCAAAATATCTTCTTTTGTGTTGCACAGAAGAAAAACATTTATACAAACTTGGAATATGATATAATAATGGGATGAGTGAACAATAAGCCCTTTCTTTGTCATGTTAAAATGTATCTCAGATTGCTAATTAGTGCAGTAGGACTGGACATAAGCTAACAAAACGAGTGGTTAAAAGAAGAACTCTTAAGACAGTGGGAGGAGTTACACAGGTTCTCCATGGGGATTTGGTAACAGAATGCTTCTGACTGGATGACATATCGAAGATGAAACAGGGACACAACCTAATGAGGAGCTATCGCCAAGGGCCTCCAAAGGCCATTGTGAACTGAAATAGTTTTGCTCCTTTGTCAAAGCTGAAAGAAGCATCATTTGCTGGTTTAGGATGGTTTTAGCTGGTTCTGACCAGTTAAAAAACTATAGCTTAGGTTGGTATAATCTGTGTTTCTACAAAGACACGAGACAATTTACAAAATCTGGTCTAAGGACATCATTTACTCTTAAAATCATAGCAAAGTAGCTTTTATAAAACAGCAGCAATTGCAGAACACACACATCAACACACACAAGTTTATTGTGATCAATAATGATCACAATAAACTTGTGTAAAAAAAAGTTATTTATACAAATTTAAAATGTGTTTTATTGGTCAAAAAATGTTTCACACAGCATGACTTGCAACCCTTAAAAATGAGAGCTAGGGAAAAAAACAATCACAATGCCACAATTTAATCCAACATTTATTGTCTGACCTTGAAACTATGTGTTATAAATTCATTGAATATTAAAGAATTTCAAACACATCGTTTTAATAATAAGGACGATAAAGAACAAGAACCCCCACAAACTTAAAAAGGCAAAGTACATATTCCCTGGAGAAGTCTCTTTTTTTGTACAGATCCATTGGAGGTACCCTAGAGATTTTGCTGTGAAGGCTACAGCCACACACGGCAGGCAGCCTTTGTTCCACTGAAAGCGTTTGTCTTCGGTGTAGTGAAAAGAAGAGGGGTTAAAATCCAATTTAATCGATATCACTGGAGACGTGCGGATACAAACAGAGGCTAAGGACTCCTTCTCTCTCCAGCTGAAAGTTAAAATGGAATAAAATGTTGAAACGTCTTTGAAGTTTCGACGCTCGACCTGGAGCAAGTCGATATGCTCCGTATTGTTACAGACAACCGGAGAAGAGAGACTATGATGTAGATGTTCTCACAGAGATGACCTGAGATGTGCAATATTTTTTAAATATTAACATTATACATTAAATGCCATGTTGTTTATTATATTATACAACATGAATAGCCAGGTTCAACATTTACCCACAAAGACCACCTCCTTGCCTTCAACCCAAGGCCCAGGAGGTGCAACCATACATATCCCATAATAAACTGTCCCACCACCATAACCAAATACCTCAGTTCACCTTCCATTCCCCTACCATCCAGGTTAACCCTGCGTGTCCCAGCTAATGAGGAGTTTCCGTGGCCTGCTGAGCACCCGGGTTGGGCTGGAGCGCACCGCCGGCGTGGGACCGGGGGAGCGGGATGGCAGAGCACCGGTGTCAGGCGCTGCTTCGCTGCACATACATCATGCCGGTCATTAGCGGAGGATCAGGCTGGACCTTTGGCCAGCGCGCCACTGGCGGTGGGGAGGGGATGGTCATAAAAAAACAAGCTCTGTCACTCATTGTCACTTAAAGCGAGAATTTATCAGGGCCTCTGCCTGCGCGCGATGAATAATGAATGAGGTTCTGGAGCTTTGCCTTGACGCTCTGGTGCTAATGGGGCCAGAAAGCTGCAGCAGGACCATCCTTTGTGCCGTGAGGTTGCGCTGTCGGGGTACCGGCCGGCCTCTATTGGTGGGCGAGCCGGGCTATAATATCACACATTCACAGTGAGGTCTGACCCCTTCTGCTCTTGATATCTACGCCTGGAGCAGAATATCTGGACCCTTGGTAGTCCATTCCATAACACAAAGCGTAAGGAAATTTAACACCGGTGCCATTTCATAGCCTGTGAAACGGGAAAAGAACCCTCACAAGTTTCGCTTCTTTCAAACGTGTTAGAATTCTGTGTGTTGATATTCCCTGGCGTTATTGAGCTACAAGACTGAATTCACGTTTTTATTTTGACATAAAGCTGCTTAATATGGCCTTAGAGGAGTTAAAAGTTACCCTTGTCTATAAATATGGAAGTACTTTTGCCTTTAAGGTTTGGATTCGGGGATGGGAAGGTTATGCCTCACGGGCACTTTAGCATGGACTCATAAAGACCAGGATGTTGCATCAGTCGTGGGTAATTGCCAAAAAAATACTAGTTGTAGTGCAAAGACCTTGTTCATAGCCAAAGAGCAATAATTGAATAGCTGGTTTTATTTTACCCATTAATCCTAACAATTCAGAAACCACTCATGGGGAGATGAACGCATCTGACAGCTTGGAAACTTCTCAATCATGGAAGCAGATGAAGAGAAATGGAGACACTCGTAAGATTTAATGATAACGCTATGCTACGCTGTTGACCTCGCTTTGTGTGTAAATTAACAGTGTGAAACAATCCAGCGTATCGAACGTAGCGTGCGGGAAACGCTGTCACAGTCACAAGTGTGCGTGCAGACGAGAAAAGCTATGAAACTTTTTCTGTGAGGAAAGTTTGTTGTGTTTCCTGGAATGGGACTGCTCGATTTACACACTTTTGATACTGTACCTAATCATATGACTCCACACCCTGATGAAACGGAGTTTAAACTTGGTCTCAAAATCTCACAGTGAGAGAGTTTTTGTAGTAGTTTTTGATTTGTTCAGAGAAAGATTTGGAAGGAAAAAAAATGAAACAAACAAGCGCGACATTCTGAGCTTTATGTAGCGCTTTCTTCCTGTCGAGTCTCTGAGAACTTTCAGCTAATTACGAGCAAAGCCCCACACCACAGAGAACTTGCATCCGTCGCTGTCTGAGGATGACAAAAGGCTTAGAGGGGGCAAGAAACAAACAAGACTAAGAATAAGAAAAAGGCTTTCCAGCTAGCTGCATGGGCGACAGCAGCGTCTAATCACTTGTTTTGCTTTTTTTTGTTGCACAGCCTTCAGCGTCGTATCGAAGCAGAAGTTCCTCTGATCAGCGAGCGAGGGGCCGTTCCACTGAGCCGCTCTCCCATCCTATGAACCACAGGTCAGTCCTCGGTGAGTAGCCATGCCTCCGTCGCCTTCCACACGCGCGTTAATTACCATGCAGAGACGCACGCCGGGGGTAACGACACCCCAGGACTGCCTGGAGGGGCCACGCTGTATCCAGACTCCACCGGGAACGGTTGCGCGTCTGGTTGCCACCGAAATGGGAGCGCACGAGAGCATTATGACTCCCTGCCTCAGGGTCAGAGAGGAGGCGACATGGAATCAACACCAAGCGATGGTAAACAAGCAGAGATTGTTAGATCTCTTGATCCGATTCGAACACTTTATTATGCTGATTTTGGAGCAAACTAAACTAATCAAGGCAACTTTTTCCCCCTCCTCGCACGCTCACGAGGGACATCGTCACAAAGGTTAGGCGCCGAGAGTCAACTCGAGTTCCTCGCCTCCAAACTTTGCACACTCCAGATCATTTCAAACAAGCACGCGGGGAGAGTCCCGATGTCTGTCATGGCGAATGTAAATCCATGCTGCATGCTTAATTGGAGGAGAAGCTTGATGGACCATCGCGAGAAATATTCACAGTCAGTAATGCTCGCTGGAACCAAAGTTGTAAATAGTTAATTATGACTCTGTATGCAAATGTTGGCCTTTAAATGAATTCAAGGAATAATTTCCATGTTGGTGTATTTGCATAAATGCATATCATATGCATTTCACACTCAACACCTCAAAATGTCATAAAGAGTGTTAAAAATTATAATTGAATTTTAATATATTTACCGGTTTTATTAAAGCTTCAAGTTCAGCAAACGGACCAGTGTCATTTCACAACTGTAAAAAATTAAAAACATCATTAAACAAAATACAGCCTGTATTTCTACATACATTTTCTATAGCTATAAAACAATCATGGCATCTTTTGAACAAAAGGCTGTGACATTTTGGCAATAATGGACAATATATACATATACATACATATATACAAATACATATATATATATACACACACATATACACACCTCATACCTGAAAGCTTCTACTTAAAAAATAAATATATATAAACATTTATATAAAAGTTAAATAAATATAATAAATTGAGTTATTAAATATAGAGAATTCATATAATTTACAGTTATTAAATGTAGAATTATTTGGTAAAATGTCACTTATGAACT
>JBAJNP010011362.1:0-14903 GCA_036877545.1 Yasuhikotakia modesta
GAAGATCTCTGTCTCCCTGTCAGATCTAGGGAGCCCGGCTTCCATCCAGGTGAGCCCTGAGTCACCCCTGCATGACCGGATGGCTGAACTGAGGGAAAGTGAGAGATAACGTTAGATAAGAGATTGGCATGTAGGATTGAGAGAAATTAAATGCTGCCAGGAGTCTACAGGAGTGTGTGTGTGTTGCAGTGAATTTGGGCTGTAGTGCCCATTGAAGCGTTGTAATAAAGACGAGCAAGCGTTTTCCATTAATTATCTTTGTGCTGAGCGGATGGCTTCAGCAGGGATTGTGGGACTGACAGCAGAGCAAACGTTTACCTTTATGCAAAAGAGTCGAGTCCGATAAACACAACATTTATTTGAAATGATCCTGTTTAACATGCTTTAACTCCAGTTTTAGATCTAGTGTCACCTTGGTGAATACGAAAAACAATTAGATTTCAAATGTGTGTGTGTAATGTGACTGTGTACAAATTATGTATTTAATTCAGTAACTGCATGTGTGTCTGGCTTTTAGTTTTCAAGAGAGAACAATGAGACTCAGTTCAAAGTCCCAATAAAGAGAGAGATCCTATTACTTTAACATTTTTAATCTCTGACGCACATTTTGATTGGCTACCAGTTTCCCTGACATCTACCTCTGAAGCAGATGCTTCACATGAATGAGGCACAGTCTGAGTTCATAACTGCTCCTGGCCGGAGACTTTGGGAGGACACGCATAGGTCAGTCTGTTCACACGCCCGGCTGTTTCCATGGGGCTGTGTAGTGCAGTTGAGTGAGAATTCAGGAACTGGTTTAATGAGATTTTTGCCATTTGGGTTCTGACATCTGTGAGGCTAAAAAGGAACACTTGCCTTTTAGCGATGTTTAATTATCACCCTGTTTCTTTGACTTGAGCTGTTATTAATTACATTATTAAATATTATACAATATTATTATTGAAATCTTCATCTTGCATACCTAAATTTCGGGGTGGTAGAGGTGGAGCGGAGGTAGACAGGGTGACTGATGAGTTGGTGTTGATGATGGTTCCATAAGTCTCGTTGTTGACCAGGTTTGGTACAAAGCTCCTCTGCTTGTCTTTGGTCATGTCTCGCGCCAGGCTGGCTGGGATGGGCTGTAGGGAGTTGTTTCCTGGTGTGTAGCAGCTGATGGGTCTCTCGTCCCGCCGGTGAGGACTGGACTGGTGAGGTAAAGGTCAAGGGTCAAGATCTGATGCAACTCAGATCTGATGCAGACATGTTCCTTGAGGTCTTCCTCACCTTCTCATCCAGATCTTCATCGCTTTCATCCAGGTCCTCATGCTGAAGTCTCCACTCATACTCTACGTGAACATGAGCATTAAACTTCCCCGCAAGCGCCTGGTTCAGCTAAAGTTAAAAATGCCATAAAAATATCTTTATTATTGTTAAAAATAGCAATAATAGCTTTTAATAACCAATAACTCCTAAATCCCTGACAGCTGACAGGAAATCGATTTAAAATGACACAAATAGTCTTTTGGCATGTTGAAATGTGGACATGACACAAAAATCATTTACCTTTATGCAAATTAGCCACTAAAAAGCAGTAGCATGATCTTTAGACTTCTAGTGATAAGCATGAATGTCAAGCCATATGAAGGTTACATATGCAGTACAGTAGCTCACCAGTTCCTCACACTGTATGTGTTTCAGTCGCTTGGCAATGTCGAGGGGGGTCTCACCAGCTTCATTAGCTAAACACACACAGACACATTTTAATAGGAAAACACAGTTTTCAATACTTCACACACTTTCTGAGACACAGTTACTATTACTAAGCCTGGTCAGATAAGGACATCCTTAGCACTTTCCTCTCTGCATTCTGGACTACTGACTTCCTGTAGTGAATTGCACTTCTTAAGCAAGACAAAACCAAGACTATCCAGACAGCTTGTGCACAAAAGACGCTGGCAGGAAATTCCCTGGCACAGCCTTTATACACACACACTCACACACACACTCACACACACACACAGAACTGCTAGGCCACATATGATTCTATAATATTTTGATGCCACTGTTGGTGGACTGTTAATAAAAGAGATTTCTGAGCATAACAGGCGTACAAACTCTCCCTAATCACCACATCCAGTTTTCCCAGGAGGTCATGCTGTGAGAGATTATTCTGAAAAATGCCACCAGACAAAACAAAATGAATCTGGGAATTCTAAAAGACCCAATGAAATCAAACTTTTTTTTGTGGGCTTTGGTTCATGTATATTAGACCTAATAAAACTAAAGCAGATTTCAGTTTCAGTTAGTTTCTTACCGATCTCTATAGAGGCTTTTCCTCTCAGGAGCAGTTTAAGACACTCGCTGTTGTCTGTCAGGCAGCAGTAATGCAGTGCTGTGCTTCCTTTAACTGTTTGCTTATCCAGGTTTAAACTGCGTAAAGAAAAACACAAATTTGCCTGTTTAAAAAACATAAAATATAACTTTCCGCTGTAGCCACAGTTAAAAAGGTGTCTTCAGCCTTCAGAACCAGCATATTTAAATAACGCTGGTTAAATGATGACAAAAAAAGCATTGATTTGCGTGTGAGTTTGGTGCAGCTTGAGTTAGCACTTGGTGAGCAAAGAATGGAAATGAAAACGAAAGTAAATTTCCAGCCTCGGTTTGGTTGTCTGGATCTTGCCTGTTTTGAGTGAGAAAGTCCACGATGTGAAGAGATGTTCTGTCCACCAGTCTGACAGCCAGATGAAGAGCCGTCTCACCTTGTTCCTACCACAGCACCACAAACAAAAAACAAACACGATTTTATACTGAAGCCTGGCTGCTTTTAGTTTTGGTATAAAAGCTAATTGGGAACAGTTTGACATTATAGGATTAGATTTATGTGACTTTACCATGCATGCTAAAGTACATTTGCACTCAATTTTTTTTATAAAAATGTAATATTGTTAAAAAAAAATAATGCCTCGAGGGTGCAAGAGTTTCAGATCATGGTTAAGTAAAGTAAAAAAGAAAATAAAATGTTTAGCTCTTATCCAATCAGAAGCAAGACAGAAGCATACTTACATGCCCATTGGCCAGTATGGGCTCCATTAGATCCATTCTCTCAGCATAAACCTGAATGAGGGAGAAAATATCACGGGCCTTCACTGCATCACACAGTGTGTGAAGTTTCGAAAGACCGTCGGGACACTTCTTACGAGCAAAACGTTTCTCTGTGTATTTAGCCATGATGAAGTCCTTCCTCGCTTGCCTGTGCCATTAAAGAGCGTTTATGTGAAACAAAGTACAATGCAAAGGAGACACCTTGAGTTATCCAGAACAAATTCCAGATGAAAAACTTTGGCTTACATGTCACTGGCCGGATTCGGTTTGATCACATCTTCTGCCGTCAGACAAGCTTCCATGATCTCATTAAATCCAGCATTCCCCACGTTCTTGGCCAGCTAAACACCACAGCACCGAAAATCACAAACACGTGCATGAAATCAACTGTACAGAAAAACTAATTACGTTTAACAGGTTCAAACTGCCAAACAGGAACAAATTTGATGGTTTTATTCAGGGTTCATTTAATCTGTTTTACTACTTCATAATACACCAATCAGCCTAACAATGTAACCTGGCTAGCAATCAAGCTAGCATTCTCAATGCGGCTAACAATTCTGCAGTCCTGTGTAATTGCTGTAATGATCCTAAAAGGCTAAAAGATTCGGGATGCAATCGTGCAAGAGCCTGATTAAACAATACAAAAATTATACATGTGCAGACGAATCGAACGAATCCAGAGCAAACAACAAATTAAAATAAATTGCACAGCAGGCTTAGGGCAGCAGTGGTGTGGAATGGAAGGAGATGAAAGTCAGAAATCAAACATCAAGAACCAACCAAGAGTTCTGAGGTGCTGAGAACATCTAGCGTTAGAGACTGGATTCTGGAGTAATGTACGCCCAGCTCTCGGTGGATCCCAGAACACTCAATGCATGTCAGGATGCCCAGGTTGGTGGACAGCCATGTTGGTCCTGAGGAAGCGGGAAAGAATGTTAAAATTGTTCCACAGAAAAACTGTAGAAAAGCTGAAAGGATAAACTCAAGCTAGAGAGCTTTTTGCCATCTACCTGATGTGTAAAGTATATTATTTTTAATTTTTTGCATTTTGTGCAGTTTATTAAACTGCCATTAAACTTCTGCCATCAACTATTGTTAAGATTTTAGATTAAAAATCAAACTACTGTAAAGATTTTTTTTTTTCAATTTTGGAAAATGTAACATTACTAACAGCAGGTTAGTAATGTAACATTTGTTTTCTTAATGTTAATAATGATTAAATTAGTCGAGCATATTAGGTTTAGCACCTTTGTAGTGACATCTAACAAATGATTGGTCCAAACAGGACGGCTTATGCAAATTCAGTCCTTCTAGCTGATGTCATTTACAACCGGCTTCCTCTGAGCCAATTCTGAGCCAACAGCCTCCCCCACAACTTCCTTCCTGCCTCCTGTCAATTTCCAGGTCACTTACCAGGAGCCCCACAGTCACAGCACACGTCGTTGCCAGCCATCCGCTTGACCTCAGCCAGGATGGCCTTGGTGAGCTCTTGCACAATATTGTTCTCGCCAATGTGCTGGTCACCCTTAAAGGCGTTGTTGAGGGCCTCCTCTTTGCTGTTCTGCAAAACTGAGATCCATCTGAGAGGAAACAGAGATTATGGGAGGAAAGAGTGGGATTCCTAATTAAAGGTTTACAGTTTAGTAGGGAATGTCCTGCAATGAAAAGATGACGTACAAACTCACATTTGACACTCTGGCTCATCTTCTGCCTGGAAATGATACGTTCTGTCATCTACGAGTGAAAGAATAACACGCATAACTACATCATATCTGAGATAATCGTTTTTTGATTAGGCAATTTAAGACTTTATTAGCCTTCTACCGGGGCTTGGCAATATATTGAAAATTAGATATTATCAACATAATTTTGCTAAAACCTATAAAGTACTATAAATATTTAATATGATGAAAATAAAAGATTAAAGCACCAACAGACAATTTTATTCCCCCTTAATGTCTCTCCCAGCATAGGTGATGAAAGGTGTTAATCACTGTGTCTCAGAATTAGTGCCCACCTTAAAAGTCTGTAAAGGTACTACCTATATAATAATGGTCATTCAAAAGCACCTTGTTTTTAAAAAAGCTGAAAGAATTTAATCAAAAATGTTGTTCTGGTTGAGAGCAACACTTGCATTTTCCTCACAAGAATGAGGATAATTGAGGAAATAAAAAGACAGGAAAATAACCTCAAAAACTCCCACTCATGAGGAGATACTTTAAACTGAACTTTTTTCTCTGGCATCAGTTTCCTGTAGTGAGATGAGGAAGTACTGGAACATGGGAGATAATCCCTCAGCCAAAACTAATGTTTCTGTACAGCTAACATTGACAGCAACCCTCGCTTACACTGTAGTTTTAATCTTAATACACTACAGCTCAGACCACAACTGCAACAAGTGTGTAGTCTAAACCAGCTTGAGACGGTCAGCTGGCTTTTTGTAACTGGCTTTAATAATGTGTTGGAGAGCTTCTGTGAGATTCACAGAGGTGTGTTTAAGGCATGAGTGACAGCTGTAACCGTACGGGAGATGAGGTCAAAACTCTTCTTCTCCTCTGGGTTGTGCTTCACCTGACAGGTGAGAAGATTGAGTTTGGCAGGAGGTCTGTTAGCCTGAGAAACAGTGAGTGAGAGAGAGCGAGAGAGAGAGGAAGAGAGAACATGTCAAACCCCAGTAATAGTCTGCCAGTCCTAAAATAATTCTTATTTGAAATATTTAAAGTAAGACTGACAAGTACAAAAGTACCACAGTATCTCAATTAACATGGAACACAAACTACATGCAAATTACATGCAAATTGCAATGCTTTACATACTGTTCCGTGTGAGATGGTCAAATATCCGTTCATCGCTGTGCATTTTCTCTTCTGCCATACTTTCCGCAATCTAGACCAGAGACAAGAATTGACATCATCATACATGAGTGATTTCACTGACCCACAGCTAGTGTTTAAAAATATCATTCAGTTGGATTACCATTTAGGGTCAAATATACATGGCAAATTGTTCAGAATATGTCCTATATCACAATACGGAGTTGTAACACAATAACACAATGGTTACCCATCGCTCTTCTTGTAAAGGTGGCCGCTGCGTTCTGTGCCGTGTTCTTTGTTCCCCTGGGGCTGGTGCAGACTGTAGGTGGCGCTCTGCCTAACCTGTGAGTCCTGCGTGGACAGAAAACTCCTGTCAGTGCATTTACTCTGCATGTGCACACAATAGCACAGACACACCTATTTAAAAAGCTGTGTTTTGGTACTGGGTGTCGTCACTCTCTGATGGGGAAATGGGATCAGTAGAGCAGTGGGTTTCAAGCGTCCCCAGAGAGCCAAGCTTATTTTGGGACTCACTGAGCCAGTAATGAGAACTTCCATTTTAGTACTAATGTTGTTTTGAGATGAATGGAAGTTGGTTTTCTCATGGTGTGTGCTGTGAAATTCTTGGCTTAAATATAGTGGCACAGCAGTCTGGAGTGAACAACAAACAGTGGGCGGTGGCATTATATGAACTGCATTCAGAACTTTAGCTTTAAGAGGAATCGATTTAATTGAACTATTTTTATTTAAAGCTACAATACATGACGTTTGCCTCACTTATGCCTGTCGTCTCTGTTTGAAACATAACATTGCGAGTTAATTTACATAATTTTCTTTACATATGATGAAGCCAAACTGACATATCTTGCAAAATCTGAAGCTCAAATTAAACATCATTATTATTGCCAATAAGACCATCAATAACAGATTTTTACCCTCAAAGGTTATGAGCTGCAGCATTCATTTCATACATGCATGCAAAAAAGTGGTCAATGTAACTGAATGATCTGATGTGTACCAAGAAAACACTTACTCTCCTAGACTTCGTTGCCAAAGGATGGTAGCATTAAAGAAGAGAAAAGAGCATTTCTCAGACAGGTCTATATGCCACATATATTTCACAGTATGACTGCAGCTGATTCAGATTAAAACTGGTTTTTAGCAGAAAGAGTGACATGTCATGGGACCCGCTTGAGCTTTAGAATTTAATGAAATTCTAAAGACTGTAATTGAATTTAAATCCTATGTGTTCAATTAAACAGTAGTGTCACTGTGAGGAATTAATGGTGTGGTGGTTTGTAAATAGTGTTGGATTAGGACTAAAAACTAACCTCCTTCTGCTCCACCTGCAGAGCAGTCTTAAGAACGTCCCGTAACTGAGTGAGCTGCCTGCGCTCTTCATCCTGCACCTGCTTGATCTGAGGAAGAGGATGAAGACTGACATAAATGAGGTACAGTAGATATGATATACTTTACAGGATGGCAAGACTGTAAAATAGTATATATGTATAGCTAGAAGTACAACTATTAATCAGGTAAATTATGCATGAAAAACTTTAATATCAGAGCACAGGTGAGTCTCTCACCGAATGCAGGTCTGTGGCGAGTTTTTCGATTGAGGGTTTGAGGTTGTCCACTGCTTTAAGACCATCCTGAAAGAAGCTATAGTAGAAGAGTTAATCCAAGTTTATTCTTATTAAACTTTCTGAAAACATAGAAAGTTTCAAAACAGGGTCTCAAAACATATCAAGCTGCCTATCTAGACAGCACTTTTTAGCTTAAAAAATGCAATTTGCATTATTTATTCAAACATACAGCATGTGCCAATGATGCCCTTAATGTGACAGTTCCTAATTTTTTTTTTTCATCATTCACTCAATTTCATCCCAGTCCTTTGTTTATTTCTGTGGAAACCAATAGAAGAGAATATTTTGAGAAATGTCACAGTATGTCCGTACAATAGAAGTCAATGGGTACCACTGTTTGTTAAGTTGCCAGTATCTGTTAGAATGTCTTCTTTAAAAAAAAAAATACATATTTGGATACATATTTGAAATAACATGAACATGAGAAAATAATGGGAGAATTTGGTGAACTATTCCTTAAAAACAGGCAGATTTTAAGAACCATTTATGCTACATCAACAGTTATGGCCAGACCTACTTGCATTGTGCGTGAAAGTATTTGATGAGATTCTGCAGCAGGTCAACACCTTTCTTGATCTTAATCTCATTGACTTTGAGGAGGTACTGTAACAACATTAGGAGACACTGAATCACACACATATACCACACAGAAAACGCCTGTGGAATTACAGCAAAATAACATTCTCCAAAAAAACAAGACCCTCCTCTGACCTCGCACATCTGAAGCTGGAAAAAGCGCCGTTCCTTCTCCATCTCCTCAGCTATCTCGGCTCCGCTAATCTCCGTCCGGATCATTCCGTGTTGTCGAGCGTGCTCCTTCTTCTCCTTCTCTATTTTAGAGCTACATGAAACACACACACACACAAACCACCTTAAAATTTCACTTTACACAAACACAGGAAACACAAGCTCTTCCACTCATGCAACAGGGCTTTCTCTTGCATATGCTCCAGCGGCATACTGTACCCCCGCGTTATGGAAGCAGCACTTCCTTTGGCAATGGTAATGGAGAGCTCAAAAGCGCCGGCTGTGTTCTCAGACACAGGATTCCAGAGAAAGCATCCATGCGATTAGCTCAGGCCTTCATAGACTCTCAGCAGCCCATGAAGCAGACTAACTTTCACAATCTTATATTTTGTGGGACATTTATCACCTAGAAAACTAGAAGCCATTCTGTAACAACATTTCGAGTGAGGCGCTAAAAACGATAAAGGCAGATGACAGACTGTCATTAAAAGCATCAAGCACTCAGTTAAGTTCTGTGTTAGCATGAGGAGCAGCCAGTTTTAGCTTTCCGTTTTGAGTTTGAAACTGCTTTCAAGTTTGTTTATCATATGTACAGATGTCAGTGACAATTTGTACAGTGAAATCCTGGATGTGAGACACAGGCTAAAAAGTACTAAAAATAATATACAGTAAAAACTGAAAGTGCAGGCGCAAACTCTAATTGGTGAAAATTTAGCATTAAGTATATGTATTGGTGTATATCATCTTCATGCAAAAGTATTTAAATATATTGCAAATCTTAAGTAAACGGTTGACAATTTTGCGGTTTGTAAATAGACATCAATTTACTGTTACTGTACTGTACTGCAAACTCCCACATGCCAGCACATTACCTTCATAGGCGACTTAAAAGAACAGTCCACCATTTTCTGTGACAATTACATTCAGTATCTGATATCTACTGAAAAGAACAATATACAAAATGGTGGAGTGCTGCTGTCATCTGTGGCAAAACAACAAAGAAAAAATATGATCGTGATTTGATGCTGTACAGCTAGTTTTCCGACTTATTTTAGCATCGGATTCTCCATCACCCGCCTTTATCACACAACAGCATTTTTATTAGGAGGAGGTTTGCAATCATTAAAAATGAAGGCTGCACACAAATTGCACTTTGCGAGGAAGTCGACAGCCTTGTGCAGACAGAGATGAAAGTGAACTCAAACTGTGTCAGTGGTGAAGAAGAAAACCAGTTTAACGAAGTCAGGGCCAGTGTCGCGTTAGAGGAGGGTCTCATTTCTTTCTGTCTGGAAACAAAGATATTTATCACAAACTAATACTAGAGATAATATCCGGTTTGTTGGGGGGGCGGGCGGGGTGTAAGTGAAGCATGTTTTTGACTCAGCAAATTTGCCAATGATGGAAAAGCAATGATGATATTAAAAAAGACAAGACCATATAAAGCACCTGGCTTGGAAGGTCAACTAGTCAAATGATGTGCCATAACAGATTATATTACCCTTTCAGTAAAGAATGTCCCTTGCAGCTTGGAAAATATATAGAAAGTGCTATTTATTTAATGTCACACATCACAGCATACAGAACAGTGTGATTGGACAGGAAAGGAAAACAGGAAGTTAGGTGGCGAAATCGACAACCCGTTATCCAGAGCGGTGGGTGGCAGTTGAAGCTTTATTTAACATACTGGACAGTTGATTTTTAAGCAAAGATGCATAAACAAAATCAATTAATGGCAGAGGAATGTTTAAAAAATGGCTTACACTTTAGTCTCGTAGTCTTTCCAGGCTTTATCAAAGGTCTTCTTTAGATCCTGCAGGAGACAAGAGAAAATGTATTAGCCAGACATACGACTCGACTTTCATTTTGATATTTACAGTGTCACTCAAAATAACTGAGGAAAAAAGTTCTGCTCAGAATGAAGTCTGGTCCACATTGCTGTTCACTCTGGCCAAGAATCGCCCACTTAAGAATCTTTCACATGACTCCTGTGATATTTGTGCTTGGGACTTTTTGTCATTCATTCTTTCCCTTCTTTATCACTGTTTTTTGTCACTGTATTTTTTGTTTGCGATATTCATCTGATGTTTTGCATACGTTCTGTGGATGGTCACAACATTTGAAGCCTGCTGCTCACAGACCCAAGACATTATGTCATGCTTATAAAGAAAGTACCTGATGTAATGCCAGTGCTTGCATTCAGTACTGACATCATCTGTAAGCTTTTCTCGGCTTATGCAAACACAATGTTCCACTGTAACTCTCTAGCGGTTCCACTGAGAGATTACACTAATAACAAAAGCCTGCATTTGTACAAGGGCTTTTCAAGCTTCTTAAAAATCAAATTGATGCACTTTCATAACAGATGTTACACATACCTTGAGTTGTTGCATCTTAGCAAATGGAACTTGACAATATAAAGGAGTTTCCACAAGCATAAAGGCCATTTTGAAATGATTGTCATCAGCCAATTACAGTGGCCCATTTGGCTGATAAACAGGAGTATTTTTTTCTAAAATGCATTATGTTTGATGTATACAAAAATAATATTGACCCCACTATTTTACAATTATCTGTATTTTTAATACACACAGAAAAATGAGTATCAATTACAAGGCCAGAAAAAACAGCTAATTTTGCATATGCGCAGTCATTATAATAAATATCAGAGACCAGTGGGGGATTTTTTTCACCTTTTAGAGGATTTTAAATGTATGATGTTGAATATGAAATTGCTCTGGAGGTTTGAATGAGAAGCTGTTTAATCTAGGCTCATTATAGGGAAGATTTTAATGCCAAAAGAACCACTTCAGCGATTCAAAGAGCGACCATTCAGCAGCTCAGCCTATTAACCCAATAATAAGGAGAGAGAGAGACTGAGAGAGAGAGAGAGAGAGAGAGAGAGAGAGAGACAGAGAGAACTTTTCTGAATGGCAGACATGATAAACTGTTTCCAACTGCCTCACATCACATAAATCATCATTCCTCAGCACACAGCGCCAGAATACATGTTTTTAACAAGCTGAGTCACAATGGCTTCACCTGGATCTTCAGAGCACACATCTTGCTATTAGCCAGAGGGGTTTAAAAAAGCCTGTGTGGGACGATTCACAGCTGAATGAGCTTCAACACAGAGGCCAACGCTGAAATCACACCTTTTGAGGTTAACAAAACTATGTACTGCAGAAAAGTCAGTGTGATTGACTGAGCAGGATGTATCTATCATTCAGACACACACACTCTGTAAGACAATAGAGGCAGCTAAAGAACAGAAAGCACAATCATCAAGTTGAGGGCTTTTGGTATGATGTCAGCGTGTCTGCCTGTCTGTTTTCCGCCTGCTTAAGCACCAACACAACACATCTCAGGGTCAGAAAGACAGAATGCTAAGTTCATTTCAACAAAAATTTAATTCTTAAATCCACCGATTTCTGCATTGTAAACTGGATGCCACTAGATTTATACAGGGATGTGCACAACCTCTGCCTGTTCCTCTGCCCAGAAAGCTTGTCTTAAAAGCACAAGACACCATTTCAGCTTAAGTGACCAACTATTTTACTCAAGAATTAAGGGAGGAAAAAAAGTTAATCGTTTTTCATTCAGCTGCTGTCCATATATACAACAGATAGCATCTCAGCTGAGTATTTGTTTAATAGCCTGCAGTTTCAAAAAATGATGCCCTTCTAATGACACTCAAACACACTTTAAAGATCCATTTGCTTAACAGGCTGACAGGTTAAATGAAGCACAGGTTTAGGTTCATGACAGGAATGATGGCCTAAATTGAGCCCGATAACCTCAATCCATTAGCCACAGTCCCCTACTGAGCTCAGGTTCAAGCACTATTCTAATAGTGTTCTGACATCATCACCCCATAACAGCTGCCTCTGTCCTTCCAGTCACCTCTACAGGAAACCGACACCCTGAGCAGTATTTGTCTTCATATGATAAACCTCCATATAGGATGACTCAGTAGGTTGATGCCAGACAAGTCATTTTAACCTAATTGTTGCCAAAAACAAACCAAACATTGACAGCATAGGGTCACTATTTAAATTTCAACCACCAGAATGAGCAATAATAAATGTAATGCTTGGTTCAATAAGTTGAACCCCCAAAAAATCCAATTAGGTTGTTAAAGGTTATGTCGAGTTCCCAATTAAGGCTCGATTACAGCTCTCTGATGCTGTTAACTGTGCTTTTCATCTTTATCTACGTGTTTAAAGAATCACGTCACCCAGGAAAAATATCCTTTTTAGCCCCTCACAGAAGAAGATAGACAGAGGGAAAAACTGGAGTCTCCAAGGAAACAGAGAGACAGGGAGCCAAACAAAGCGCCTCATTAGGAGTGAATCACATCACATTCCTCCCCCCCCAAGAGCTGAAAAACAGTCACATCGTGTGCAGAAGGTCACAAAGCTTACAGTGGACATTAATGAACAGAGACGTCCTGAAGGACACTGAGAATCAGTTCAGCATAGAGTTCTACCCAACTGTCTTTCACACAAGTGTGCTCCAAGGCATATGCACATGGGGCATCAGAGCGGCAAGATTTAACTGCTCTTGCTGAGGAAACGCATTGAAAACAATAATCTGACAGATCACATAGACAAATGCATCATATATTATTGTCATTCAACCAATAACATTTAAGTAACTTCAGCTACAATGCCTCCTTCAGTACTGAGGCTTGTTACCGCCACACTAATGCAGGAAATTATGTACTGGCCGACGTTCACATGTCTGTGATGCCTTGTAACAACCGCCAATCAATACGTCAATGATAAACTGCCAAAAAGCACAAGAAAATTGTTTAGAAGTAATGAACTTACCCCTTTAACCCCTTTCAGATCTCCCTTTAGCAGACTGTCCAAAGGGAAGGTAATGATGTTATTCATGTTCTGAAACTAGAGAAAGTGACGCATTAGATAAATCTCTTCCTTTCTTCCCAGCAGCGTGTCTCTTTTCTAACGGTTATCATAACAGTGTGGAGAGATAAAACACACAATGGTGTAGAGGAAACACAATTATCTGTCACAGCATGAGAGAAATTAGTTTAAGTATTCAACTCATTCATGCAAACACAATGTTTGGGGATTTATTCATTATGTTTGCAAAAACTGACAGAAAATAACCCCAAACCACAAATTCCAGAATCACTGGAAATGTGACTTTATGAGCCAGTAACTGCTAAAGCACATTCATGACAGTTGATCCACCCTGTAGACCAATGACTGAAGATCTAATGTTTTACCCAGAGGTCTTGGCACATTAACAGCTTGTTTCGCTCTTTGAAGAATCACAAGTTCATAAATGTCCTCACCAGGTTCTTGAACAGAGCTGTAAGTTCCTTAGTGAATACTGAGAACTTGAGGAAGGCTGATCCCAGGTCAGGGTCATCTCGGTACACACAGTTCTCTCCAAACTTCTCCAGAGCTTGAGTGTATTGCTCCTCATTATCCACGTGAGCTGAAAACAGAAGTGTTAATGTATTTTACAACAGGAAAGAAACCCATAACAATAAGTTCAAGCTTGCAAAACACTTGAGACTTACAATGTTCAGTGTAGAGTACAATTAAAGAAATACTAACAAATCACATATTGGGACAAAGCAAAACATAGACAGTTTTTGAGAAGTTCATGTGTTTGGCTCAACCTTATCATTCTCCATTCCTTTCTCACCTCTGTTGCCCTGCATTATCAGTTGCCCTCCACCTAATCGCTTCAGCTCCACACAACACATCGTCTATTTATTGTTTTAGGGAGTCTTTTCCATGCTTTTAATTGTCACTGTGGAAAATGTAAACAAACCAAACTGCAGAGCTTCCTCTAAATTCCATCAAATTCCCAACTGTCTTCACCTCCTGGGCTAAAGCACAATCCTTGGAGATTCTTCAAAACAAGCAAGCATGTCATTCACTGTTTACACTGATGTCACAAACTCCCAAAAGTTTGTCTGCAGGGAAAATGTGTAATTTACAAGTATGAACATGTTGTACAGTGTCAGGATGCTTGTCAGTGCGCAAAGCAAATGAATGTGTGGCCTGTTTGCAATTATCACCTGCAGCTTCTTCAAAGCTTCCATGTGTGACCTTCAGCCAACAAACATTATAGCACAACTTCCTCAAAGACCTTCACCTTCAATAGCTTAGCTATGTCACACAACTTTTCAATGCCCTTGAATGAATAATGCATCAGGGAATTCATTTGTAAGTCTGTAAGAAAGTGACACATGGTGTCTAGATAGAAAGGACACTTTCCAAATGGTCCATAACGGTGACCACACAGTGACAATATCCTGGGGAGACACTTTAAACCCTAGCAAATCTGAGCCATCAGGTGGTTGTGTAGACTTGGAGTTTTGCCCAGGTCACACCAACAGGCAAGATAATTAGATTCAGGCTAATGAAGATAATGGCGACTATAGCAGACCATTCCCATGACAGCACTTTTTACCTTAACTGGCTTTTCTCATCTCAGAGCTGTTCCTGCCATATGGTCTGGCTGGGTTTGAGGAATGACAACACCTACTTTAATTCATAATCATTATAAATACAGATGAGACCAGAAATGTGCAATATCTAGATTTATTATGAACTTTTAGATGCAACTT
>JBAJNP010011363.1:0-14897 GCA_036877545.1 Yasuhikotakia modesta
TTTATTGCTGCTTTGCATTCAGTATTACTGCTATTAAAATCTGTGTTGAGTCCATGGCTCGTATTGTGACCTGCGTTCACGTTAACAGACTGATGCCGTATGTGCAGAAGCCGATGCAACACGTTTACCCTGTAATACACAAGCAGAACAAGCTTCATCATCAATACAGACGTGAGAGACGGGACGCATTACATCACCGTTCAACAGAGCATTACGTCATGCGACTGTCGTGTAATGCTCATCTGTACATATGACGTCAGGTTAATAGTGTTGACGTTTGGCTTCGGTTTGTGGGAATCGGGGCCTGGATATATTGACGCACAGTGGGGATGAATAACAGGGACGCACTTACCAAATTAATGAAGGTTAGAAACTTCCAGCTGCCGCCGTATGTTTGGTGCGCGGGCATGTCTATGGCTTTATAACTGCAGAGGATGGAGAAGTACGAGAGGAGAATCGCTACTCTGAGGATCTGAGAGGGGATGAGCGCCATGTTTCTTCCCCGTCGTATTTCCGTCTCAATGCTGGTATCTGGCGGCGGGGAGGAGCGCGCGGCGACGGATGCGCGTGTCAGCGGAGGCGACGGATGCGCGCGAGCGAGACCGGAGGATGTTGCTATAGTAACAAGCATCGCCGTCTTGCGTTCTGGCGCATGACCGAAAGTTCCTGTGACGTCATCATTTCCTGTATTTAGCCTAAACTGTGTCTTACTGCATCAAAATCTTATTAACTTAAAACCTAATATGTGGTAAAATGCATGTTAGAGGCAAAAACTAGTTTTGTTTCGTCTAGCTGAACTTTTATTCATATAATACCACAAACACAAAACTCAGACATCTACTTACTCACTCACTTACAGCCAACATGCTATTGCTCTTCATAAAAACATCACGCCACTGAATTGTTTAAAGCAACTTTAAGAATAATAATAAGTAATAAATAATAAAGCTTTGAGTGAATGTGACAGATAAAATCTGTGAGTGTCTGAGAGGAAAACTGAGGTTGTGTATTTGTGGTTTGGTGGCTGGTCTACTCTACTTTCTGTATGTCTGTTTCAATGTTCTGCTAACTTAGTTCACACATTTATAGCCAATAAAATGTGTGGCGGTAACCATTATCCAACCACGTAACAAAAAACAGTGTAAACTCTGATCCTCCGGTCTGATGCAGTACACAGTCACGGCGGACAGCAAAATATCTTTAAACTATAGACTTTAAAACACATTTATCACCGTGAGTTGTGTGGTGAAACGTTATAATCTCTTTTCCTCCATTCATCTCTGGAGATTATATGTGCTTCAGGTGAGTCGCTTTTATATATTTACATACTGCATGCTGAAGAACAGAGGGTTTAAATAGCTTCTTTCAAAATTACAAACGCAAAGTAGTTGCCTTATACAGTTAAAAGGTTTTAACCTGGACTAAACAGTGTGAAAATCTCTTAGCTGCATTTGATAGACAAGCAGAAGTCAAAAATGGGCCACTGGCTGTCAAAACAATCTTTACGATGGTGAGAATGTGTTGACCGGTCTGATCTGTGGGAGAAATGAGAACAGAGCTCATGTGGGCCGAACCTGCTGTCAGCGTCAGTGTCTTAATGTCAGCTGGTAACTTCAAACGCAGAACCTCAGTCTCCTGAGACAGCGAGTCCACAATCTCTGTGCTTTTATCTCGTGAAACCTTGGAAAACTGCCTTTGTGCAGAGACCCTGCGTGCTCTCTGGGGTCTTGATAAAACAGGTTTTATCAGGAGTTGAGGCTGTGTAAGTTCTGACCCATAATAACTGCAGCCAGAATGTAGATCTATTAAAACACTGACAGCTTTTGTCAATGACTATCATGACAGATGATGCTGTTACATTCTCCACCACTAGAGGTCTTAAAGACAAATAATTTTTAAACTACTGTTACTAACTACAAAGTTTCAAAAAGATGAAATGAGTGTAAAAACTGAATCTAAAATGTTTTAGATCATGTCACCTTCTTTCAGCAGTTTCTTATTTCATAAATGTGATAAATGTGAATCATTTAGAAAAAAGTCAATGTGAAAGAACAACTAACTGACCCAGAGCGGCAAACTCTTTTATAGTCAGCAGACCCTACAAAAGAGCAAGTATTCAGTCTTATTAACTCGGAGACTTCAGGGTGTGTCTGCCTGTCGGGCCTTTGTCAGTTTTACAGGGCGGTTTTACAGCCTTAGGTTCACTAGATGAAAGCAATTGTTTGACAAGCGTTCACTGTCATGCCACATGAATGCCCTGCCTTATCACAGACAAACTGACCTTTGTCAACTGTAACATATTCTTATGTCGTTTCCCAGCATGGGAAAAAACGCAGTCATTCCTGAGAATGTTGCTGAGTGTGAGGTTGCGGAGGGTGAGGTTGCGGAGGGTGAGGTTGATCACACAGATGTGAGAGGCACACAATGTCTGCAGATTTCTGCAGTGAGGATGAGGACACTATGTCCCAGTTAACAATATTAGGTTGTAAGACTGTTTCCCCAATGTTTACATTAAGTAACACAAACATTAAAACATTGTTTTGAATGTTCTAGGAATGTTCAAAACATCTCATCTCTGTTTAGACACAAACATACACATACTGTATATACTGTACATGAACACGCTCACAAACAAAGAGCTCAGTCTCAACAACACATGCGGATATAAATCAAGCCTTTGTGCTCAACAAAGCTCTTTAGTTTCTGCTGATGTAAACAATAAACCGTACATGAGCGAGTGAGTGTGTATGAAACACTAACTGTGTTCTAGATGTAAATAAAACACAAGTTGTGATGATGAAGACGTTTCAGTTGTTTGTAGAAACCTTCAATGGTGATCATCACTAATGCTTCTGGGAAACGAGAGCCATCTGACTCATGACATTCATACTGTGTTTTATTTGCTCCAGTGGTGATTAACTGAGAACAGATCAGAGCTGCAGGAAACACGCTTCAGTCCCTGAGTGACTGAACACATGCAGACGCCTGCGCAGCTGTTTCTGAGCTGCAGACGACCAGTGCAACGACATGAAGGTATTTTGATTGGCTTTTATTTCCCGTGAGATTGTGCCGCAGTCAGTCCGGCGTGTGAGTGAATCAGTCACCAGAGTTTTTTGGGGACGCCCTTGCTGTGGAGCAGAGGACATCCCTGTAGCTAATGTGACCGCTGTGATGTCAAACTCTTTATGGGAAACACAAGTCACTGTAACCTGACCAGTGATCTGTTTAACACACACACACACACACACACACACACAGATTCTGTTTACTTTAGCAACCATTGTTTATTTGGTGCACAAACAAGACCTACATACATGTGAACAATGACGCAGGACAATGAAACAGATACCTAAACAAGTGTGATGAATAGCAGGAAAACAGGTCACTGGCGTTTTGGTCTGAAAACGGGAAAAACCTACAAGTTCCAAGAAAACGATCTGATGCAGAAATAAGTGACAGATGGCGCAGGACACCATGAATGATTTGCGTTAAGCATGAGACTTCATACAGGTCCATCTGAGGACGGGTTCATATGTTTATTCTCTCTTACTTTATTACTTATGATCTGTATTTACTTTATTATCTACAAGTGAAACATATCTACACAAGGAACTCTCACTTGCGCGCCACCGGAGCGCGTTTGGAGGAGTTTCTCCAGAGGAGTTCCGTCCTCCGGTCACGGCTGGGAGGAGACGGTCAACCCCGCTCCCCTCCTCCTCCTCCTCCTCCTCCCCCCGCAGCTCCGCGGGTTGCACCTCACCCCGGGACGCGCATTGGGGGATCCACTGACGTCAGAGCCGCGCTGACGCGCACGCACGCTATAGCTGCTTCGTTCTCCGCCGCGCACTCGCTCGCGCACGCCGCTGTTTCTATTCTGGGAAGCGGCGCTGGGAATAACCCGTCCGCCCCTCACCGGTCCGGGAGAAACGGACTCACTCTCGTCTCTTTCTGAAGCGAGGACGCGGCGCGCGACACCGGGCGTTTGCAAACGCGCCGCAGTTTTAACGAGTCGCATTTAAAGTGTCACTTTGTATCCGGTGCGAGCAGGAAGCGAGTCTGGATCTACAGGCGCAGCAGGACGCGCGTGGGAACGTTCCGGTGAGTCCGTGCGTTTCTTTAATGATATCAGAGGGACTGACACCGTTTGAAAAGCGCGTGTGGTCTGCGGATGCCTCTCTTCCGCGTATTGGGATATGTGGGGAATACCCCGTTTCCTTCCCATAGATTTTCAGGATTGCGTAACATCCAGAGGAACCAACACAGCGCGCGGCGCGGAACCGTGTCCGTGAACCGCGGTCCTGGTTGAGATGGTTGTGGGTGCGTTTGTTTTGATCAGTCTCGTGTAATGTTGTGATGAGTGTTTCATCCCGCGTGCGTGTGTGTGTGCGTGTGTGTGTGTGTGTGTGTGTTTGAGGGGCACAGAAAGTGGGAGGGGCTTTGGCTCGTTCCGGGAATGTTCCATGACGCGCGCGCAGTCGGTGAAGGGGCTCCGCAGGGAGACGCTCGACGTGCGATTGTTGCTCAGATCGCTGTAACATTTCATTGCGTTATGATACGAAACAACGTTTGTTTGCTTTGTGTTGTTGTCACAGAATCGCACGCGTTTGGTGCGTAAGGACGTGCATGTTTGTTTGGTAACGCTTCCTGTAAAATCATGCGTAAATGTTAATTATTGCAGCGATGATGAAAGTGTGATGATGTGATAGTAGGTTAGTACGGACAGCAGTGTTATGTAACAGAGCATAATGCAGACAAACATTTACACCCATCAGGCAAATGAGTTTATTTGACTAGGCTGAAGGCAGTTTTGTTTGCTCTGGTATGATATAAATGTCCAGTGCAGTTCATAAACGTGGTCATCACCTGCGTTCTGTCCATCAGGAGACACGGACAGGGCTGGACAAATGTTCTTACTCACTTTTTCCACAACAAAATCAATCGGATTGATTGCTGTGAGTTTTGACACCTGTGGGTCCGGTTCTCTGCTTGACAGCCGGTCTCATGGAAACTCATTTGGATGTGTTTACATTCCGCTTCACATTTTTCACAGATTCGGTTTTGGAAATGAGCTCACAAATGTGTTTGTGGAATGAGGGACGCGTGCTCAGGGGGTCAAAGTCTTCAGGTGCCCCTCTGAAGGAAAGTCTTTGTAGGGAAGGCCAGCTTTCCAGTGCAAACCAGGTCATATACAGACTAGCTTCCAGCATCTGCTGATGCCACAGTGTTGTGATTTTGTGCATCATTTTCATTAGTATTTGTAATAAGCAAGTCCGTAAGTTTCTCTTATGACTCTTTGGAGGTCCATGAATTATTATTGATCTGCATGAACTGTTTGTGTCTATTCAGTTTGTGTAAATGATGGAGAGTTTAACTGATAGCACTTCTTATTTAAAGCCCCAATCTTTTGTCTGTCTGCTGGCATCTGGTTTTAACATATAAAGTTACAGGTTACTTTACATATTTTATATTACATGATTAATTAAATGAATTATTAATTGAATATCTCACCACTGAGAATCAGGCTAAGGTTGTACTTGCTGAATAACTGATTTTCGTTCACTTATAATCCCCAAAAGCTTTGAATAAATGAGCGGAACCGAGCAATAGTTATGGTTACAGTTAACTACTGCTGCATGCTTCCTTATCCAGAGCACAAGTGTTTAATTGGTTAAATTGGTTGCACCAGTTGTGGTTGAGTGCAGATTTGTGCACGCAGCTGTTGTTGTTGTTGTTGTTGTTGTGTGCGGTGAGAGGAAGAGTTCGATCTCTGCCAACAGGAACGGAGGCCTGCGTCTGTGTTGAGCTTTTCCACCTGTTGCTTCAGGTTCACATATTAACACGAGTGCAAGATAAGACAGAAGAGAGCAATCTACTGTTATCTAGGTAGTGTACAAGTACAAGTGCACTTCATGTGGTGTGGAGTTATTATTGAGGACAATCTGCATCAAACAGGAACAGTTGCAGTATTTGATGTCATCAGTGATGTGTTGTTTAACATTAATGTTTTGCATGAATAACGTTGAATGTCAGTTAGTTGGTTAGTTAGTTAGTTGGTTTGCTGCTGTGAGTTGACAGGTTGAGCCGGCGTCTGTGTTGACACTCGGCGGGAGTGTGAGATCTGAGCGCGACGTCCTCTCTCGCCTCAGCTGCACAACAGGAAATACTCACGGCCTCCCCTCCTTCCTGCTTTCAGAAAGAGAGGTGCTCTCTCACTCTTGCTCGTCCCTTTCTTTTCTTTCGGTTTCTGCAAGGCAAGATCTATTTTAATGCCTGTACTTTGCCTCTGCCTGTACGTCCACGCTGTGGCCTCCGCCTCCCTCTGTCCATCCAGCCAATCAGAGCGCGGCAGCTCGTGTCGAAGAAACCCGATCGTTCTTTTTCTCTGCCGCTCTGCTCCTTTCTCTGAGCGAGAGAAGGTAACAGGAGTGGGAGCAACCAAAGAACGAGTGTGAGAGAGAGAGAGAAGGAGGGAGGAGAGAGAGGCTGCAGACAGTGGCAGGGAAACGGCTTGTCGCACAGAACGTAGCTGGATGTTGATTGTACGGATTTGCACAACCGGTGCAGCGGAGGAGGAGGGGATTTGAGACTCGGTGGACCTGCAGGAGGGGATGTCAGGTGGGCGTCTGGCGGGGCAGAGGGGTCCGGGGTGACACACGGGTGACAGTGTGACTGATGCTTCGCTGCTGCTGGTTTAGTTTTGTGTTGTTGTGTGTTGAGTGACTGTGAGCTTCTAACTGATGCTGCTGTGTTAAACGTTTTATTTAAAGTGTATTTAAGTTTGTTAAGACACTGACCTCTGCACTATAAACGAGTGAAGCGTGCTGCACACGTTTATGATGGAGCTTTCTGCTGTGTGTGTGTTATACTGTTATACTATTATACTATTGCGCCGTTCATGACATAATGTGTTTCTATTTCTGCACAGGGTGTGTGAGGAGGGGCGTTTACCTGGATTCAGTTCCCAGAACTGTCACAAGAAGAAGCAGAGGTACAGTATGAGAAACGTTGTCTTTAAGTCACATTCATAACCTGTGATGTTGTAGTTTGAAGCAGTGATGTCATCAGTTTGTGTGTGTTTGTTCAGGTGTCCTGGGAAAGCAGCCCTGATGGTTTTACAGGAATGTACACAGAGTTAGTTTGACATCAATGTTTTTGTGTATCACAGTGTTTTAACTGCAGGTTTGTTAATAGGACTGAATCATTAATCGGCAGGTAACTGAGTTGGGCTGCGAGTGATGAATGTTTGTAACGGCCGCCTGAGAACAACGTCTCGGTTCTCGTTTTTTAGCCACTGCGGATGAACTTGTAGTCAACTTTACTCAGTGCCAGACAACAAAGAGAATTAGAGGGACAATAGTAAAGAGGAAGTAAACATAGTTAAAGGAACTAACTAATCTGTTTAATCTGGTGAACCGTCTTCAGTGGATGTGTTTGTTTTGGGGCCACGGTGTTGGTTTGTGAGATGGACTCCGTTCCAATCCCAATCCCAGAATGCACTGAAAAAATCAATGAAAGATTGGGTGGAAAATTAACTATATTTCATTCAATCCTGAGTTGTATTAAAAAACATTCAGCGTAATAAAGATTATTATGTGTTTTTATGCTTTATGTATGACAGAGTTTCTGCCTAGTTTTGATTTCTGCATACAGGCTTTCTTGACGTTCAGAACGCAGCCTCAGAAGTCAGCTGCGTTTGTAGACCAGTCATTTCTGTTTGTCTTTCTCCCTCAACCATATGCTCTGAGTACAACTAGCTGTTTGTGTCTGTATGTTCTGTGCACTGTAGCCACGTTTAAACCTTCACTGATACCATCTGCAGCACTGAGACACTATTCACACTGAGTGAACTGAAACTGGTTTGAATGTGTTTTTGGTTGATTTAGGGTGTGGTGTGTTAGTTTGTTGATGCTCGGTGGTTAAACTCGGTTGCGGACGGTCACTGTGTCTGTCTGGACTGCAGCTCTGTGGGTAGCACAGGAAGCAAAAGTCTGAACGCTTGTCAAATATTTTGTTCACGAGGATTTTTCGCTGACTGCTTCAGTGGCGTTTGAGGGATCTCGTTTCTCATTGGCTGAGAATGTTATGATGTAGTGCGCTGATTTAAAGTGATGGTAACACATCAATGATTGTGTTGTGTTGCACAACACGACCTGCTGCACTGAAGCACGTCTAGATGCGATTCACCAGAGCTTTAGCACAACTCTGCATCTCTTAAAAACGGTTTTAAGGACATGATACACCAGCCTGCAGGGTGTTTGTGTGATACCTAGGAAACGGGATCAAAATAGTTCAATGGCTGTTTGCTGTTAAGAGCGACTCATTGTTAAGACATTGTGGCTTTTGCTTTAGTTGTGTTTTGTAAATGTGGCATTCTGAGGTTGTGAAAACGTTTGCATGAAGCTGCAAAACTATTTTTACATTATTATGAAAGTTCTGGCTATGGCTTGGTCACCAGTATTAGCAAATGGGTTTTTGTGCTAGCAGGTTAGTTTGATTAGCTTAAACACTGTAGGGCAGATTTACACCTGACTGATGCTGAAGATGAAGATGAGAAACTTCTGCTTCGTCTCGAGGTGTCACCTCAGAAACAGGAAGCGCTCTGTCTGCGTCTGATCACACGGCAGATGTGGAGAAAGCGTGTCATGCTGAAACACTTTTGGTTTTATTTTGTCGTGAATGCCTGGAGAGAATTAACTGTCAGGCGTTAAACGCATTGCTTAAAATAATCCTGACACTTTCGGGAAGTGCAGAAAACGTCTTTTTTTGCTTGACGTGTCACAATAATGTTCTTGTGACGTTAGTTGGTCCAGCTGAACTTTTGACCGCCGTGAGGGTGATGACATCATCAGCTGAAATCAGTCAGCAGTTTTATAATGACTAATACTTACTGAAAACATACATCATCTGTTCAGCTGTCCGTGTTTCTCAGCCAAATGTTGTAACAGGAGTTCAGGAAACTGTCATGCATGAGGAGTTCCCATATGCCCACCAGTGTGTAAGTGTGTCTCTGTAGTGCATAATGTTTTGCACCCTACTGAGGGACTGTAAGATCAGACTCCTTCTGTCAGTGTATGTGTGCTTATTTTTTATTAGGGATGTATTTATTATCCAGCTAATAATTTTGGGTTGTGAGAACGTTTCTATTAAGTTTTTAATTCTGTAATATTTTTAAAGCGTTTTTGAGAGAACTTGTTATATTCTTGAACGTTAGCCAATGTTCTGAGAACGTTCCCTGTTAGCTGGGTGCCGTGTTTGTGTGTATTACTAGTAAGAAACAAACTTCATCTCCTCCGTCTGTTTATGATTCCTTCATGTTATCTGATATCATTTAATCCATCTTTGATCCATTAGATCCATTAGAGTGGAGTGAGCCGATACGTCAGTAAAACACACAGCACAGCAGAAACACAGTCGTTACAGAAACCATCATCATCAGCTTGTGTTTGTGTCACGCTAACAGAGCCGCTGTAATACACAACCCATGTCTGTTTACGGCCGCTGCTCCAGGCCTTGAGGTTGCGGGAAACAGGCCGTCGGTTAGCCTGACGCTTTTGTACGATCCCCAATGGAGACAATTCACAAAAGCCCCCCAACACAGGAACACATACTCTGTTACTATGGGAACCTGTCAGAACAGCGTTTTGTCCTTGACGGAATCGGATGGATGGAGATGTATTAGTGGAGCTTAGAAGAGTGAGAACAAGAATAAAAACAGGAAACTGGAGTGTGTGAGTATGAACGGCCAGGAAAGAACGTTTTAAAAACGCTCAGGGAGCGTACAGACTTACAGAGGCACTTTTAGACATTAATGCCCCTCTGTTTTCTCCTTGGATTGATTTATCTGTATTGATTAAATACATCACGCATTTATTCTACAGACAGACCATAATCCTCTCTGACGTCTCTGAGGTTATGTGAGTGATTTGCTGTCGTAGGCAGAGCGAAATAGACAACAATGTACCCAGCTATGATGTAAGGTTGTAAGAATGTTTCCCTAACATTTACATTTAGTGTTTTGAATGTTCTAGGAATGTTCAAGGTGTCCAGATTTGTAAACATTAAATGTTATTGCCTGGTTATGTTTGTCAAACAATTTGTAATCTGTAATGTTGTTAAAAAGATCTGCTAACAAGAGTAACATTTGTGATATATATGATATATAATGTAAAAAAATTACACAACACACACACATAAACCTTAATCTGTCATAGGCAACCACGCATGCAGCCTGAGCGTGTTTTTTTATTGCAGTCAATGCATGTGTGAGTGGAAATAGGTTAAATAGCTGCATACTGTATATGAGGGCCTGTATATTCAGCACAGCCTCTTAGCTGCTCTGTTTGTCTTCTGACACTTCCAGATAACAGAGCATTTGAATATGAATAGTCCAGAATTGGACGACGAGCGTGTGTGCCGGCATTTCCTGCAGCCACGCAGAGGCGACTGACGTGTGTCCGTAGGCAAAGCGCATGGAAAACAGCATGCGAGTGCGCAGGAGCTGTCGCACGGCGTACGCCCTGATTTCATTTCCTTCTCTCTGCTAATGCAAATCAAACACCATCCACAAGCTGCACGGTTGCAGCGGAGCACGCTTCCTGTTTGATGAGGTGCATGCGTGAGTTGCGCCCCTGACGGTGGATGTTGAGATGAAGCCGGCCTGCGATGTCTTGTCCCTCAGTTGCAACATGCGTACATGTGTGATAAGGTCAGACAGTGACTGGTGTTGCATCACTGCGATGGTCCATTTGCGGCTGCATGCGACTCTTTACAGTTATCTCTCTCTCTGCATGTGCAGCGTGTCATAGACAGACAGAGGCACTCACGCAGGACCGCTTTAACCAATCCTCTAGTTAAATCTGTTCAAGAGACACGTCATCTATGTTTCCTCATGTTAGCGTGTCAGCGTCTGCAGATAGAAAAAGTGTCGCTAATTTGCATGATAATCCACATCATCACATTACTAACATCATCACATTACTAACATCACAGCACTAAAGCCCCATGTGCAGATTACCAGGTGGATGTAAAATAGCAGCAGATGGTCATGAAACTAGAGATTCAGTTGTTTGATTGTTTAATTCACACAATCTGTTGAAACCACAGTTGGGATTTACTGTCACAACGTTTGAGTAGTTGTCCAATCATTAGTGAGTGTCAAGATTTATTAATAAATATAAAGGAGAAAATCCTGCAAAACAATATTTACTACATCATTCATATGACGAAGGTCAAATGACCAAAATGTTTTTGCAATTTTTTTATGATATTAGTTGAAACCTGATATTGATTGTTTATTTATTGTATTATGTTTTGTTAAGCGTTTGTGACGGCGTCATGTTTTTTAACAGTTTGTCCTGTAAAACTCTTTCCAAGCACCACAGCACCAGCTATACAAACTCAGTTATATGTTTTTGGTCTTTTCTTGTGTCCGGTTGGAACGTTGTGATTTTTCATGTCTGCGTTCAGTTACAGAACTATTCACACATTTTTTTCTCCAGTGTTGTTTTTTATTAATCAGTTTGGTTTATTAACTGACTGAACCTCATAATAGTGTTGCTCATAATAACTTTCTGGCATCATTTGTCAGAAGGCAGGAGAGATCAGAAACTGTGATGGTTATTCAGGGAGCCGAGCGATACTGTGTTGTGTGAGGAACAGGTGGTGCTGTGAGCTGCAGGGATTGGTTGGCAGAGATGTTGAGTCTGTGCAGCTGCGTTGAGCACTGAGCAAAAGTACCGCCCCTCGCTTTCAACACACCCGCATGCCAGCAGAGAGCTGCTCTCACCCCGATCACAGCCGGGCTGACGGTGGGGCGAGGGCGAGCGGGGGGCCGGGTGATGTGGCAATCGCTGTAATGTGAGATGAGGAAAGATTTCAGCCAATTTGCTGTGCAGGAGTCATTTGTGGCGTTATGTTTTATCTCTGATGCTGCTGGCTGATCTGTGCAGGTCTTTAATCCAACGTTCTGTCATTAGCAGTCTTACACTCTTCCTCAGCAGCTGTTCTTCAGCAGCTCTTCCTCGCACTCAGTACAGTACGGAGGAGAGTGAAGAGTCTCCGCTGACAGGAATGTGAGGAACGTTCAGGAGTTCAGCACTGCTCTCCTCATCTGAGGGCTGAGAGCTTCCCTGAGATGTTTGTGCTGAGCAGGTCGGTAGAGCTTTAAACTGCAGCTGTACATCAGACAAACGTTCTGAGGTTTGAAGCTGTGATCGCTGAGCCATGAACTGAAGTCAGTTTGATATTTTTATAAAGCTGCACATTGGCATGATTTATTATATTAATGTCTTTTAACACAAACATTTTGAAACATAATTTGTGATGCACATTATAACATTTACATCTTTTTTGTGTGTCAGTTTTTTGTATGTTCAGGAATGTTATAACTGAGCTTAAAAAGATAAAGAAATCGCTTTGGAAAACCGGACAGACTGCTGGGAATGTTTTTAGTAAAGCTGACATCTTCACAGACTCTAATGATGAATTTCCTGTGATAAATCTTTTTCTCGTTCTCCATTTTACTGCAGGGATGAATAGAAGGCAGAGTGTGATTCTGGCGTTGGGCAGAGGCGGGTATTCAGCTCTATGTTCTGTCTGAACATGAGATTTCAGGTGTTGTTGTATCACTGCTGTGGAGCACAGCTCAGTAAGTCACCTCTGTATTTAAAGGCGTTAAGGTCACAGGTGTATCACCGCTACAGCAGTGGCCATAAATCAGCGTTTTCTGAATTCATTTTAGCTGCTATACAGAGATGGTGACTTTTGATGTCAAGTGAGATTTTGAGGTTGTAACACGTGTGTTGTTTAGAGGTTAAAATGAGGACAAAGAAAACTCTTTAAGGCTAGTTTAAAGCTAGTTTAGAGTTTTTAAACATTTAAATGAAGAAAGTAAAGTTTTCCTAATAACAGGATGAAGTTTATGTGTCCAGCAGTTTTGTGGAGAGCTTTGGGTGGCCGCTCTGTGTGTTTGTCCCGTGATGTTGGCGTTTACATGCAGTAGCTAATTGAACCAGTGGTCAGAACATACAGAGTTTATGAAGATCATTGGAGAGGCAGTGACTGCTTCTGGTGCTCAACATGTGGTGAGATGCAGGGGAGTTGTTGCTGGCGCATGCTAACACACGCGCTCACACATGCATGCCACTATACTGGTAGCATGAACTGCCACAGTGTCTGTGACGCCGAACACATTCCACTTCCTGCCGACTGCTTGTGTCGAGCGAGTGCAAAAACTGTGAAGTTCTGTTTCTTTGAAATGTCAGGTGTGCAGGTCTAATGCAAATGCGTGTTAGTCACACAGATTTTATGAGCCTTGAAAGCCTCTGAGACAGAAAACAAGAGAAACACTTTACAATCTCTGCAAATTGCAACTGGCGAGAACAGGGATCCGTTTTAAAGGGTTTTAACCTGAAATTTCTCGTCCCTCGCTCCCTCTCTCACCCTCTGGGCAGAACAAATTGTGTGGGGAAGCGGGAGATTTAATGCGAGACTCGAGGCGTCGTCCCCGGAGGGAGGGATGTTGGCAGGGCCGGACCGGTAGCATTGCAGGAGGGGTTTTCACTTTATCTCATTTCTGTCGCTTTCCTCGTCCCATCTGTGAGCTTGGCAGGGCTGTTAAACTGACATCGCTAGTTTCCAATCTCACCTTCTAATTTGGGCCCCGCAGCTCATCCAAGAATCGCAAGCGCATCCGATCCCCAGAGCTGCCAGTTTCCATGGCGTTGAGGAATGGGTTTGTCGAGGAATGTTGGTGGATGCTGTGGTCCCTTTTTGTGAAGAAAACAGTGAGCGGGGGGCTTGTTTTGTGCAGCGAGGGTCCGCTGAAGACCCGGCGGTGCTCATTATTAATGTCATTCTGGAATCTGAGAGGAACGTGATCCAAAGACCGAAAGCTTTAGCTGATTCTAAAGTGTCGTAACATGAGGGTGAGCAAATGATTAAATATATTGATAAAACATATGTATGTGTATGTATGTGTGTGTGTTTGTGTATGTATGTGTGTGTGTTTGTGTGTGTATGTATGTATGTGTGTGTGCTTGTGTGTGTATGTATGTGTTTATGTGTGTGAGTTTGTGTATGTATGTGTGTTTTTCTCTGTGTGTGTATGTTTGTGTGTGTGTGTGTGTGTGTATGTATGTATGTGTGTGTCTCTATGTGTGTATTTGTGTGTGTGTGTGTGTATGTGTGTGTATGTATGTATGTGTGTGTGTGTGTATGTGTGTGTGTGTATGTGTGTGTGTGTGTGTGTGTTTGGAATCTGCCACTGAATTTAAAGCTGTAATTTTTGGAGGGACTTTAAGTGTCTCATTCATAGATAAGACCCAACAAGCTGCTCTGCTCTGTTGTGCGTTTAAATACTGAAGCAGCAATTTTTCATAATCCTGTCAACAATTGTTGCCTTTCTGCTGAGCTTTCGCTTCATGCGTTTATTTTTACAGAGACCGTCTGGGTCTGGCAGTGAAATTTGTGTGACGGTTTGTTTGCAGCACGGCAAGGAACGTTTTGAAGGTCTAGGGATGGAAGTTGAGACACAGAAAGCTTTGTTGTGTTTTTCAAAGCCAGATGAGGTAACGTACCTCGTGTGCCTCAACAGGCCAAGCCAGTGTGGATTGTTACAGGATGCATAACTGAATTAATTAGCACTAAATGGGCATGCTAGCTCAAATCTCTTTGGGACTGTAGGGACACAACATGAGGAAACTCCCAATTACTGCGCAGAACCTCCTGTGGGCTTCCTTCATTTGTGTGTGAAGGTGTGAAATGTTCCTGTCTGCGTTTATATGGCACAGTTTGGGTCGGGCTGTACAGGAGGGTCTGGTCTGCTGAGAGGAGAGAGTTTCATTGGCTTAGGCTGTGTGTGCTGTGTAAACTCACAGGTCTGGGATCAGAGGAGGTGA
>JBAJNP010011364.1:0-14897 GCA_036877545.1 Yasuhikotakia modesta
ATTTGGTATACATTCTTGTAATATTGGTAGAAAACGTTTTTAGAACGATTTTTTTAGAATGCATTTATGATGTTTGTCCAAATGTTCGAATGTTGAGACGAAATGTTTTTGGAACCACTTTGTTACTTTTATACTTTGTTAAGCTTGTAAGCTTGCATGCAAAAAGTTTTAGTTGGTGTACCCTGACTACTAGAATTAGTCGGGCTGTGTGGTGTTAATCTCACTAGAGCCTCTGGTTATGCAGTTAGGATATGCTAATGTTATCTTAGCTCTGTTGGGCCTCTCTGAAGACCAGTGACTTTAAATACATAACCATGACCAGGTCACACAGCGGTTGTCTTCTTTTATTCTGATTACCTAATTAAACTAAAACTTTTGGAGAGTTCAGGCCCTGCACATGCAAATTATAAGCCAAATAATACCTGATTCTTTCAGTTGAATCCTGTGAAATAATGAAAAACGTCTCCATCTCTCTAGTCTCCCTTAATAACCCGACTGCTTCTGTTAAATGCTATTAAATGGAGCTATTAGCAATTTAACAAAATAAATAAAGAAAGAAAACAATTCTTAAAAAGCATGACACGCAGCTAGCGCTGAACACAATAATTCATTACGGTAGTTAAATGGCGAATTAGTCGCTGTCTTTCATTATTCCTGGAGGTTCTGGTGTTGAGATGGAGCTGAAATCTGATAAAGATTATTTTAGCACAATGCTACAGGGCCACATGTCAGCCGTCTCCTGACAGTCTTTTGAGCAAATTAGCTACAATTATTTCAGTTTGATACCAAAGACGTTCTGACAAATAATCATTACTTTGTAATCTGTTTGTGCTGTAACTGTTTTGGAGACTGTCTCGCGCTGTTAGGCATCATGAAATCTTTAGTGTGTCTCTCTTTGTCTGTCCCTGCACCTTTTTTTTTGCTTGGCCAGCATCCAGTGTCAAGGCAGTTCTGGTAGTCGCTATTTTCTCAAAGCAAACTGTTCTGTTCAAAATAATCCTTTTAACAAACATCATTTTTGTTTGCCTCTGAGCAGATTTTTCAGGAGACAAGAACTCGTAAAGTCTGTCCCTGGCAGAGGCCCAGGATATGTGGGATTTCATATGTGGGGAAAACAGGAATAAAAGCATTTCCTCAGATCTTTACAGAACATTTCACTATTGCATTGGTTCTTATAACTACTCAGACTTTCTGGGTTGCTGTTGCTTCAGAGATTATGAAAAGCCTCAACTGGATCTGTTATCAGTTTTTTTGGGAATATTTTCTGTCCATTTTTGGACCAGCATTTCTCTGTGGAACACAAAATTAGAAACCTTTTGGTTTTCCTTGTATTTAAAATGGCTGTTGGTTGGAACTGAATAATTTGTAATCCAGTTGTTCAGACTGCTTTAAAGATTTAAAAATCTGACTGAAAATAATTCACAATATTGTGGCAATATTGTTTTAAGCGATGATGTGGAATAAATCATGACAGATAATTGGCTGCGCTTTTCGGGCCAAAGATTGTATTTGTCTTTTAGTAATTAAACGTTTTAGATCTTAACTCTTGCCCCTGTGTGGCCTGTGTTTGTGTTGATGTGAGAAAAGCACGTCTGTGTCTCATTGTGTGTGAAATGGGGACAGGTGAAGGTGAGGAAATACACTAGATGAGGTGTGAGGGCCCCAGTCTGGCCTCTGTGTGTGTATGTGTGTGTGAGGCCCCTGGCATGGTTCCTGTCAGCAGGAGTCTGATGTCTGTCTACTCATGTGTGCAGCACTCATCATGGGCAATTAGGGCCAAGCAGGGGGCCGGCCTTCCACTTGTGTCCTTGAAGAAAGAAAGTAAAGGGGGCAGGAAGAATGATGGAGGAGAAGTATCGCAGAGGGAGGGGCAGGTTTTCTAATAAAAAACAGGAAGTTGAGCAATATTGCTCATCACATCGGTGTTGCAGTCATCCGTGGCCCCCAACCCACAGACAGGAAGACAAAAGCGTGACCAGGCTTAGTAATGTCTTGTTTTTCTTCCCCTCTGGTGTTTAAATAGATTCTCTCCACAGGGTGATAATTACCGTGTATTATTCACACTTCAGATGGCCATTAACTTTAAATCTAGAAAACGCTGGAAAATGGCCTCAACTATGGGACCCTTTCATGCTGAGTCTGGAATTGTGTTCTAATTTTGCACAAATTGATATTCTTCCTTAATATTTCTCACAGGAAGAGAGGGTTTCATGAAAATGTGATTCCATTGGCTCATAGTTGATGATTTATTAATTTTATGTTCTGACAGAGTTGGAATGAATAATCTCTTCATTTTTAATTTGTCATGTCTGTGCACATGGCAGAAACATGAAAGAGAGCCATGGATGTTTTAAAGAGAGATTTCAGCAGTAGACATTTTTAACAGGATATTTCAGTAAAAATGAAGAGATTTAGAAATTATGATTAGCTGTTGTTTTCCTCTGTGTGTTCTGATTGGACGATAACAAGACCTGTTTTCTGGATTCACTTCCACACACTGTGCTAAACAGATCTAGAATATGTTTTTGTTGTTTTCTATTTGCATGTGAATAAGTGGGGTAACAGATTTGAGATGGCGCATACTCTCCCGTAAACAAGCAGAGACTGCTTAGTGGTTTCAAAACATAAAAACAAAGAAATTTTAATTCTATTTGAAGGCAAAACTGTAATTTTTATGAACAGGCTTGAGGCAATTCTCTCAATGAGACACTTATTTTGTGTTACAAACTTTAATGAGAAAGTTTGTGATGGTCATTTAAACTGACAATTGCATTCCAACCAAAACACTGTGAATTCTCTCTGAGAATATAAAATTGGTATATTTGGTTCTGTTAAACAATTAATATGAGTGCTTAAAACTAAAAATACATGTATGGTGTTTCTCTTTTTAAATAGTTTCTTTACATCAAAGAGAAGCATCACAGTTTGTCATAATATCACAATATCACACATATGATTAAGCGGGATTTGGAGTCCAGTGTTTTGCCCAGCTATTTGTCGTTGCCCTGGGAGATTAACCTATATTTGTTACCCATAACCCTCATTGTTGCAATTGTATTTACTCATTAGATAAACTCACAGAAACAATGCTAAGTCTGTCATTAGAGAGCGAGCAGCTTGTGTTCTGCTTCTCTGACCCAGTTCTCTCCTCTTTTCTCCTCCCTCTCTCTCTCCGTTTCTCCTCTTCTGCGTTTCGCTTCTCCCTCACTGACGGTTAATGAGCAAACTTCATGCTATGAAATGGCTGCGTGATTATTTTCACGACTCTCACTGTGTCGTGATGAAAAGATAATTTCTTCCTTTTGTGTGGCCGTTTATTCTTCAAACGTCAGGCCGAGGTTTTGATTTGTCTACGTTTCATCTGGAGAAATGTGAGAATGTGTTTATAATAAGGCTTCACCAGATTGTGGTTTGTCATCTATGGCAAATGAAAACACTGGTCAAGGCGGGTCAACATTGTTCTTAGACAGTCAGTGCTACCTGAGCTATGCTCTTGTGGACTGGTAATGAGGTGTTGACTACAATAGCCTTTTCCTGTTCCTCAACAGACCCTCTTCCGACACGCAATGAAGGTCTCACACCAGCAAATGGGTGTGATCAGGGCTGAAGTAGCATCATTATGAAAGGCCAACAGAGACGTTCATGTGGGTCGGGGGAGTGTGTGAGCTAACACTGCGTTTGTATAACAGTTTGTTTCTCTCTTTTTTACATGCAGGTATTTTACTTATCACTGTTGAGATTTATTAGGGAAACCAGATGTGGCAAAGCTGTGGTGAGTACTTTACACGTAAATACCCTCTTTATGTCTGTAACTGGTTGTTCTGTCAGCCTCAACAGCTTTGCCTCAACAGTTTTCAATGGAAATATAGATAAATGCATTCCTGTTGTATCTTGTTCCTGTTGTATCTTGTTCCTGGTTGCATTCTGTTGACAAATCAACTTTTTGTGACTGAATTGTGACACTAATTGTGTTGTTATTCTGAGTGTTTTTTGTGTTATTGTAGTAGCTCATTGCGTAGCACACTGCAATGTACAAACTTTCCAGGTCTGAGAGCTAGATGATGGAAGATTGCAAATTTGAGTCGGGCGACACCCGTCGCCTTTGTGTGTTTGAGAGCGCAAAGAAAACGTTTGCTCAGCGCTAGTGCAGTTTGTCTCAGAAGCTATTTCTGTTTGTGTCCTGTAGTGATGCTGAGTAACTGACCTCTGACTGTGGCTCATCATAAGGTCAAGTAAACTAAACGTTTGTTTCCTCACACCCAGAGCTCTTGTCTCCTGGATTTCATGTCACTGCACTGATGGTGTAATAGTGGTCTATGCTGTGATTTGTGTAAGCCAGTTAGAATTAACCTTATATAGCTCTCCATTGGGTTTCGTGCAGTGTAAAAACCTAATGACAATTATTTTGTTAATTTAATTGAGAATTACATTTTGTTGTAACTCTCCAGTGAATCTGTCCACTGTGTTGCCCTTTGCTGTTTATTATATTAACACAGCAACCATGTAATTCATTTTTATTAGTTTCTGTAATGTATTTTTGATTTATTTATTCTAGATACATACTGTGCAAATCAATTGCTTTAATCTTGTTGCATTTTTATACATTTGGCAACCGTAATAATCCAAAATGACTTAAAGTGCATTTAAGCTGTACATTTTATCAGCGTATGTTCCCTAGGAATTAAACCTGTGCAGCTATGAGCTCTATGGGCTGAGCTGCAGTAACAGTATGCAAAATGTATGAAAACACGTCTATGTCTGAATTGAAGCCTTGCTAATTTACTGCCATAAAAAACAGTTGTGATTTTGCTGTAATATTTGGGCTTCCTGTACCTTACATAGTAGAGCATGATGCTTGCAACACCAAGGCCATAGGTTCAATTCCCAGGGAACACACATTAATGTAGAATGCAAACCTTAAATGTACAGTAATGTACTTGAGACAAAAGCATCTGCCAAACACATAAATCCAAATAAAAAGGATATAAGTCTCCAGGGCCTTTTCCCATCAAATAATGTGACACAAAGAGCAAAAATATAAAATTTAGGTGTAGCATAGTGCTTTTAAACTAAATTCATCTCCACCCCCCACACATATAACATCCTGTCAGGCGTGCAGTGCTTAGCAGCTTTAGTTTGTATTTTCTAGTCGCTGAGGTGATTAAACCTCATACTGAGCAGAATTAGAATGCATTTCCTCACATGACTGATGTAATACCACGGATGTTCAGTTTGGTGTGTATGTTCACTTGAGAGACTTATTTCATATGTGCCTCCTCACATCTGGCTCTCAATGACACCTCAGTTGTTTCTCCTGGACAGCAATGAGATAAATTGGAGATCAGATGTTTGTGAAGTTTACTGTTTCTCAGACACTTCTGAGAAACAAACCCTAGTACCGACCCTAAATAGCTGTATCAGAGAAGATCTCAACTATATCTCAAGAGATGCTCAGGTCCCAAAATCTTCTAACAAAAATTAAAGAACTCGATATGTTCTCAAACATTTCTCATGTATTTTATTAAGGCCAAATCACACATTAATTTTATATCAACATTTGTGCCTATTTGTAGTTATTTTAGGATCTGTGAGACAGTTGCTACTTGCCATAAAGTCCTGCAAGTTTTCAAAGTAATTTCTGAGTGGTGTGTTTTTCCTCTGGGTTTTCTGTTTCCTGTCAGCGTGGGAGAGATGTACCTGATGTGTCTCTGATTTCAGGTGTTCTCACAGCAGTGGAGTGTGTGGATGTGTGTGTAGGTCCAGTGCTGGACCCGAGTCGGGAGTCTCTGGTAAATTTGTCCTCGCTTTCATCTCTCCTCAGCAGGACAGAAAGTCCCATAGCTGTCATCCATCTCTCATCTCCATTATTTTGCCCCTATAGTTCAGCTACCTGCACATATAAGCCAGGAAAAAGTTCAGGTAGTGCAGGAATCCTAACTGATCAATGCGTAACACATGTAACGTTGAGCTCCAACCAGGGACAAGTGTAGGGAAGTGTGTGTGTGTGTGTCAGCATGCCTTCTGTCTTTTAATTCATCCATCCATCCATCATAGGGAAGCCTGTGATCTGTTTGACCACTGTTCAAAGCGCTGCACGCCTTCACAAACTGATTTACTATGACAAATGAGCTTTTCACCACAGGCTTACAGTGTTTGTGTGTGTGTGTGTGAGAGAGAGAGAGTGACTTGCAACACACACATACATTATAAACAAGCTGCTAACTGGTCAGGGGTAAAATAATCCCCTTGCTCACAAGAAAATGGCCTCGCTAAAAAATTGTCCTCCGGATGGATCGATACGTTCTTTGGTGCTACGCTCTGCGATAAAGTACCTTTGAGGGAACCGGCAGTGTGTTTGGTTTTACTCATCCTTCCCACATCTGATGGGAACAGAAGCTAAAGATTCATGCACTGGAATGTCCTCGTTATTCCATCAGACAGAAACTGGGAATGGCATATTTATTGACAGTGTGCTATTAAGCTAAGAGCGCAGCTATGCTACACATCCACACCATCAGTATGCCGGTGCCAAATAAGATCATTAACCTTGAGAACATATTCCTCTGTGTTTATTATGCCTGCCAAGTTCTTTAGCTCAAGGAGAGTTGACAGGTCAGCTTTATGTGTAGTTCGCTAGTGAAGCGATGTGTATTACCTTAAGGATCGAATTTTAGCATTGTGCTGGTATTGATTCTTCTATTGCTTTGCTGAGGTTGAGCAATTCTCTTGAATCTGTGTATCTGTCAGTGTAGAACCTTCTCTGGTCCTTATAAATGTTATAGGCTGGTTTTCTTTTTTATCTCTCATAGATTTAGGGATGGATGGAGTGAGGGAGGGTGGAAGAGAGGGGGATGGGGGGTGGTCTGATATGTGCTTGGCAGGGGGATTAAAGTATTGGTTGAAAACAGCTTTGCATAAAGAAACAGTAGCAATGAAATATACATCCCTCCAGTGAACAAGAAGAAAAGAGTGGAGGAGAAAGAAAGAGAGAAAGAGAATGCAGGGAAGCAGGGAGACATGAGCAGAAGTGAAAGAATAAGTGAGAGTGAATTAAATTGAATAATGAGTGAAAATAATGAAAATGAATTCTGCTTCATAGACAATTTGTTGTAGAATCTCTGAGGGAAAACTGGTGATGAGATTCTGTCTTTTTTTACTAATCAAAGTTCTGCACAACAGAATCCTCTATTACACAGAGAAAGAGAGAGTGGCCTAGATTCTTGTATTTAACCTAGTTGTATTAAATCTTAATAGAAAGAATGAAAAAAAAAGACTGACAGACAATTAGGGCTTGTATAGCTCTACACCTTAAAGCTCCACATCGCCGCCCTGGAGCAAGAACTCGATACAGTCATCTGTAATATTCAGAGCCTTCTGAGACACATTTAGTCGTGCCCCACATATAATACAACCCTAAGTTCACAATTCTTTGCAGCTTTGATCTTCTTTTGACATTTATAAATTTCATAAATTCAATAAATCGTGGCAGGTGTCAACAGATTTAATAGAAGATTCATAAAATAATGAGTACAGTTTATCAACATCAAAATTCTTAATCTTCCTGTGAGGGAAACCTAAACATAAGATCAAAATGACAGGAGCGATGAGTATTTTGGCATATTTTTCTGTGTTTTTTGACAGCACTGATTTATGATAACACAACATTTGTACCGCAGTTGCAGTTTTATTGTGGACAATGAAGAATAGGGAAAAATCTCAATCAATATGAGTGGATAGGTCTGCAAAAGAAAACAGCAGTATTTTATTGACTAGCATGTGTTTACGTTTGTTTATTTGGCAGTCGCTTTAATTCAAAGCCATTTGAAGTACAGTGCATTTAAGCTACTATACATTTGCTCAATTTGTTTATTTACTATAGAAATTAAACCTATGGCCATGGTGTTGCAAGCATTCCCACCGATGGTTGCTTTAATGGTTTCTAATGTTTTCTAAATATCCAATATTCCAAATGAGATTCCAGATATATTGAGTTTAGTACCATATCAGGCTAAACAAAGCCAAGCTAAAGTCTGTCTAACAAAGTAATGGCATTTTAAAACTGAAGTCATGTTGCCACAAAAAAGAAAACTTTGGGCACATTTTTCTAGCAATCCATACAGATGTTTTGAAACAGTGTGAAACAGATGCTGCCTGGTCCAGTTTACAGTGATTGAGAGTGAAAAGGGCGAAGTGTACTTGGCAACCCCTAACTGAGAAGGGGATGGAATTAAAATCAATACTCTGCATGATGAGGTGACTCAGAAGGTTAAAATGTAGCTCCCAAAGGCTGCTGGGTAGCTGGTTAAAGATTATTAGCTGTAAAAATCAAACATCTAGTTGAATTTGAGTTTTGGCTGCGGTCTGCTGAGGTTGTGATACATGTTGCCTCCTGCACCTGTTCTTCATGACACACTTTTTCCTGCGTTTGTCAGTTTTGGTAAATAAAATGTTCTCTTCTGATAGTGCCATCCCCCCTCTCACGTGCACTCATTTATTCTCTCTCTGTCTTCATATTCTTTTGCGCATCTTAGGTCTTTGGCGATGAAACTCGCTCACCCCTCCCGCTCTTTGCGTTTTCCCCTGAAACCGAGAAACCAGGACAGCACGGCGCGCCACGGGTTAACGCGCACCCGCGCTCGTGATTGGCTGCGGGAGCGGCGCTTTTAGAGAGAGGTAACCAGGCAACTTCAGCTGGAACAGCGGAGAGAAAGAACAGGGTAAAGGGTAAAAAAAGCGCAAAATTCCCATCAGTTGTGGTGCGCGATGGAAAGGATGTAGTCCAGGTCTGTGGCTTTCTGTCCCCGGCATGGGAAAGTGGATTACGGCTCTTCTCCAGACGCGAGGACCGCGGTAGAGACTGGATACGGAGTGATTACGCGTGGATTTTATAATGAGAAATATGGGATCTGAACGCACCGGTTTGAAGGTAAGATTAAAGTAGGTGTTTTAGGCTCTGGTTTGTGCTATGGGTGCGTTTTACGATAACGTTTTGAAAGAACCAACATTGTTGCGATGAAACTTGTCCATGTGGAACGTAAGGGTGTCTTCCTGCGCTTTGGTGGTGGAGTTGTGTCGGTCGATTGATTCCACGTATCACGTAAAGCCATTAAAACTATAATGATAAACAGTTATGCCAGATTTAAGCTTTTGGTGTGTGAATCGAGTCCCACTAACGATGCCACCAGTTGACGGTGATCGCGACTCTAAGCGCTTTTGGAGAGGAGCGGCGCGTTTGCTGCATTGACACCCGTGTTCGGCTTTGCGCGGAGAGCGACAGCGCTGTTAATGAACCGATATTTACATTTTCATCTTTAAAACAATATGAATTCCCTTATATACATTCATACCATTTATATGTGTACAACACCAACACACACCGTCCCTCTTTTAAACTGCTACAGTATGGAAAGATTTGTTGCACTGATAGTACGACAATCTGCTCGGGGTATAACGTACACGTACGAGTTTAAGACACGGTGGCGCAAGCTTTCCATGCACTAAGTATTATAAGCAAGTGGATATTTTGCTGTTACAGACGTGTAGATTTTGTTTGTAGGGGTTTAAGGTGGGCAGTAGGACTTCAGGCAGGGTGATGAGTGCGCAGGGGCTCCGCGGATGCAGATGCCCGCATTCATCGCGCTGTCCGTATGTATGTGCGCGGCTGCGCGCTTGGTGTCACGGGGAACCACCGGGTGGCGAGAATTCCGGTACTCGAATCTGACACCGACTTTGCTCATCGCATAAAAACCGACAACAAAAGCCTCGGTTTGGTCTTTTCGCTAACGTTAGCTGTATGAATGACTCCCACGGTGTTTAACTGGTATTAACGTGCACGCGTAAGGGTGATGTGGTGTAACAGAGAGCATCCTTTCTAACTGCAGTCGTGCAGGCTAGAGGAATGGGGACAGTTTTAAAGCAATAGAAAATAATCGACTCCTAGCTTTTACTGAATAGAAATGGCTTGAAAAGTATCACATCTCTGTTCCCGTGCGGCTCCACTGCGCGTGGAGATCCCGTGGACTGTTTTTAATGCGCACTCGTTCTGAAGGACAAAAACGGGGATAATCGGATGTGTCTCCCCATAAAATGTGCTGGATTTGAATCATTTATCAGTGAGTCAATACATATTGTGTGTTAATGCTGGACACGTCGCAGGAAGCGACTGTTCTCATTCTTAACCCATTTAACCGATTCGAAGCAACGCTTCTCACTTTAATATTCCTGCTGAACCGACGTTCCCACTTTATTAATCCCAACTGTTCTTTATTATCTGATCCTGGTGTTCCTGACAGCCCCTCATTTCCTCTCCCTGGCTCATGTTTTAATGTCACGCATCAGTTTTGTGGTTCAGCTGTCACATTTTTATCTGTAGTGAATTTGGTAAATCCGAAGTGAAGTCAGTGTGTACAGAACAGGATTAAGGACTTGAAAGGGAGTGACAACCGAATTTTGTCAGCATGTGGCCAATGAGTGACAGCACTATTGAAGCTGATGACTATTGTGGGTTATCCTATAAAAATTGTTTCAAATACAATGTTTGCTTCTGGTGCAAACTTGATATTTAGCAATTTTTACAATTTTAATCCCATTATAGTGCCAGCTGCTATAACATCTCTTCACTTTACAGTGTAATTTCCTCCTGAGCAATTCTGTGTTGCTTTTGTCTGTATATTTATATAGGAACAAAGTTACATGTCAATACAAACTGATTCGTTATGGAGGCATAATGTTCTTTCATTGCATGAAATCCACCAAACCAGATGTTTGTTGATAGCTGTATTGATATGCATTTAAATGCTTAGTGGAAACTCATTTTGGTGGATAATCTTTGTGTTTTGACATCACAGACATGCTGTGATACAATAAATAGCAATGCTAGTTGGCTCACCCTAACAAAATCACATGCCATTCAACTGCTCACGTTTCCATTCATATGAGAGTTCTGAACTTTTCTGTGGTATATTGGTAAGAGGGCCTTTCCTCTGTGCCTGAATGGGCCCAGCAGGCAACAGTACATCTCCATGGAGACAGAACACAGAGTGTGGGAACCATCAAAGCCAACATTGTTTTGCTCTCTCCACTGTGTTCATTTATTCATCCTACAAGCTGGAGTTTGTTTTGTGGTAATGTAAAACCGAAAGATTGGGTTTGTCAAATCAAGACGTGTCTCCAGGGAAACTGTATGTTTAAGAAAAATTAAGACTAACACGTTTAAGCTTGACTTGCAAGAGTTCAAAGGCAATTCTGGTAACTGGTTTAACCCAAAGCAAATTATAGTGCATTTAAATTTGAAATTAGTACCACATAGTGAATTTGGTTGTAGAATACGGTTGTCACTACTGTAACTCAGTGAAGTCAGTGTGTACAGAACAGGATTAAGGACTTTAAAGTGGAGGGACAATCAAACTTTGCTAGTCCGTATGTGCTCAGGTCGTACATCGAACTCAGGTCATCAGAGTAGAAAGACCCCTGGGGTCTTCATCAGGGCCATAGTTGTTGGGGACTTCTGAAGCAGGGATGTTTGGAGGGGATGTCCCCTCCCAGGGAATCTGTCCGACATACAGAGGCATCGACTGCCTGTCCTCGTCTTCAGCATTGATCTGCCTGCTCTGTGTGACATTATCTGCTCCCAGTAATTAGACATCAGGAACGACCCATCGCAGGGTATCGGTACTGAGCTGCTATAATTTTCACTTACAGTCCAAAACGTATGAGGCAAATGTATGTAATGTGTTTGTTTTAGCTCTGGTGTGATGTACAACAAATGCTTTTGTTAGAGTATGTGCATTTTGTTCTGTGATATCATGTAGTCTTATGGTAAATATCAATAGGGCCCTTTGTAATGTATACAACTCTACTGTACCATACCATACCATACCATACCATACCATACCATACCATACCATRCCATACCATACTATATATCTTTAARCATGTCCATGGAACCTCATTGATTTCAATGAGATTTGATATTCGCACGTTGCTGTTTGTCTCATGCTGCATTGCCACGTTGGTTCCTGCTTATCTGCTTAGTAATCTTCTTAAAATGACTAAAATCTGTTTGCACAGCTCTTTGAAATCCAAAATGACACAGAAACAATAATCCACACTCAAGCACACAAACAAGGTCAGCGTTCCTGTTGAAAACACCAGGGTACAGCATGTTGTGTTTTGGATGATGGCTCCCGGGCACGTGATGTGGAGTCCGTACCAGGTTTTTCTTGTAACCGATCAACAATTTTTTGTATTATTGGTCCACCAGATAAGCAGAGACATATAATCTGGTCCAAGCTGATTGTTTTTAGCTAAGGCCAGAAAGTCCTCCTGGCCTTCTGTTCTTGCCCACTGAATGTCCCTTCAAGTACATAGCTAACAATTTGCATAACAGTTGCACGTTGACTCAAGAGGGTTTTACTAGAAGTCTTGACCATGTTTTCCCCCAACACCATTTCTCTTCCACCTCTTGCGATTACTGCAAAACCAGTCGGTCTCACTATTCAAATCAAAATCTCTCCCTGGAGCAAAAAACAAAGAGCTGTGCTTATGTATTCAGCTGAAACAGATGAATTAGCTCGGCCTCCACAGGCGCGCGCTCCCATCTCACTGCGGTATGGAGGAACGCAACGCTCTGCTGACTTCAGCTCACCCGTAGAAACAAAAGGGAGAATAAGTCAGACAAAAAGTCAATGGTTGATAATTCAGTCCCGAGAGAGCGTCACTGCACAGCAGGTCTGATCTGCTGCTTTGCAAACAAAGATTATGGGAGAACTCAAAATGCGGCTCATGAAACAGGCTTAGTACACTTTAATTAAATCTTTTCATTCTAGTCTTTCTTACTCCCATTCACACTCGAACCCGCACTTCAAATACTCCACTGGGACAGACGGTTTACTTGAGCCTCTGTTCGCTGCTCATTTACGGTGTTTTTTGCATCACCAGACCTCAGTTGTGTTTCACCTCACCTCTGGTATTTAAAGACAGAAATACAGACCATGTAATTGAGATTAGAAATCACATTTTTAACCTTGTTTATTCCTTCCTGTTTTTTTTACAGCATACATGTGAACGCGAGAAGTAACATGCTAATTTTATTGTAGTATTATTGTAAGACAGAAAACCTTTCCTCATGTTTTGCTTTAAAGAATTAGCTGGAAATTCAGAAGGAACAAAATGCATCCCTGAGGTCTCTGGACCTGAGGGTTCGAATTGCTTTTTTCTGGAAAGAAATTGTGTTTGATTAATTTTGCTCACACTGTTTAATCTGCTTTCCTTCATCCATTCGAAGGAAAGAAAGATTCAGCGTGACCTGCTCGGTGGGGCCCCGGTGCGCTTGTATATCAGAGTGGGCTTCATCTCTTTAGTATGCGTGGCCCACCCTGTGCACCATTCAGGCTGAAATAAAACGCCGGCTGTAGGAGTGGGAGAAACTACAGTCTGTGTGAGCTGTTACAGTCTGCTGTAGGAAATACAGGGATAGCAGAGCTACACACAATTATAGACAGGCATAGAGACATTCACACAATGCAATCAAAGGTTTGAGGATCGCTCCACTAATGTCAGAGTGGATTTGTCAGCGATATGGCGTTGTGAATATGCTGCCAGCTGGTGGTGTTTTCTGTCAGATATTAGCCTGAGGCCAAGACACGACAGGGCTGTAGTCAAACACTGCGGTAGAACGATGCTTTGGCTGTTTAATAAGACGCTCAAAATGGTTAACACGGTTTTGACTAAATGAACAAATGAATGGCTGATACACTGTATCTGTATTTTGCTGATGGGGAAACTTAACAAACATAATAAGTACTGTAGGGTGTCATTCATTATAAGGGTGTCATTCATTGGCCGGTACAAATTTGTGCATGGAAAAAGTTTTTATACATCCCTTTTGAGTAAGATGAGCGAAAGATTCTGTGTTGACAACATTTAGGATTGCTGGTACAGTATGTGGCTTCAGAGCAAACAAGCTAATACATCAAAACTAATATATAAATATTTCACACAATTCCACAGATTTGTTGTCGTCATGACTGCAGTTCTGTTACTAAAATGTCTGAATGTATTGGAGAGAGAAAGAGAGAGCATTGTTTCTGCATTATCTGTAGTTTATGTCCTAAAGTTTGGCAGCATGATTTTCAGATGTGTGTGTGTGTGTGTTTGTGTGTGTGTTTGGTGTGTGTGTGTGTGTTGTTCGTCTGTTTGAATGACATTGGCACACTGTGGAGTGATGGTTTGTCCGGGGCGTGTCAGCTGCCTTTCAGCTCATTTGGATCAGAGAAATGAGGCCAGCGCCAGATCCAGATGTGTCCACACCTGCAGTAACATCAACCTGTCAGCATCTCTTCCACACCCTCTCAATACCACTCACCCTGTGTGTGTGTGTGTGTGAGTTTATTCATGAGAGTCAACAGTGATAAATGCATCTCTGAGACCAGAGACAGATCAGACCTGAGTTTTGAGGGATGCCAGAGAGCTACAGCATCATGTCTCATGCGATCTCTCAGTGTTATTGGCCTGGCTGGGACAGCATGTCTCCTCCTGCAAAGCTTTCTGCTCCTGTACTGCAAGAAACTGATTCTGTTTTTTGAATACTTTCCTGGGAAATCCACTCCCCGACTTTGCTCAGAACGAACAGATCTCTCCTGAGCGATTGCCTTTCACTTCTTGGCTACATGTTCTTATAGAAATAACTTTTCTTCGTCTTGCTTGTGTGGGGAATTCCATCTAGGAATCTGTTTTTTTCCTCCCTTATCTCTGTGTGCAGGATGGATTCGGAGTTGTGTGTACATATCTGTGCTGAAGAAGAGATGAAAAAAATAGTTTTTCCTCTTTTTTTGTGTTTGATAGAAAAAGCAAGGGCTCTTTTGCTTGTGATAATGCTTGGCTTTTTCGCCCCCGGT
>JBAJNP010011365.1:0-10083 GCA_036877545.1 Yasuhikotakia modesta
AACAGTATTTACATTAAACTATAGTTAGTATAAAGTCTTGATTCATGATCCAAATGGATGTAGTGGCTATAACTTTATTATGACGGGAGAACTTTGTGGGCACATAACGCTGAAAGCGTTAAAACAAACATTTAAAAAATAACTTTGAGAACCATTGAGAAATATTTAAATCCAGCCTTTACTGAACAGGTACTTACTCTAATCCAGTGTCTCCTCTGGTTCGGCTCAAACATATAAGGCTGAATTTGCGCCACAAATGTCGGTCCGTGTGTTCGATCGACATCACATAATTATTCTTTCGTGTGGCAGTGAAGGCAGCCAATCACCGTGCAGCGCTCCGCATATCATTATAAGGTTGTCAGAGCCCCTCCAGCGGCGCAGAATTTGCGCAGAACGCTCAAATTCACCCGTTTAATAGCCCGCCATAAAATCTTTTTAAAAGAGGTTTTTAGGTTTTAGCTTCTGGGGCTTTACAGACTTAACCAAAGTGCTGTTCTCTCTAAGTCACATCACAGAACAAGAATCTATACTCTGTTCAACCACTCTAGGTCACCTTTAAATATATCTTTTAAATATGCCAAACCACATACCACTCATTTCTTTTATATGGTTCAAAATCCTAAATTATTAAATTATTAAGGTATTGTTTATTTACAGTGTATTACAGTGTGGTTCAGACTTTTGTCTTTTGTTTGAGTTTTACATCGAGGGTAGACATTAAAATACAAAAACAGATCACATAAGCTTTAATCTGGTATATTTATTTATTGGATTATTGGATTGGTGTTCAGTAGTTTATTGGTGTTCAATAGCATTTGGTAGTTCAGTAGTGTTCAGCATTTCTGTAGCCTTTAGTTATTTAGTAGTGTTTAACATACTACATTTACATACATACATATTACATACATAAGGCATTTAAAGGAGGAAAATATTTGGTGAACAGTTAAATTTAAGAATGCATGAATACAATCAAACATTTCATAAATGTTGCCTAAATGCTTTCATAAACAATAAAATAATATTTATTGTGTTAGTTTATTATTTATTTATTATTGATATATGCTTAAAGGTACATTTAGTTTTAGGTGTTTAGGTACAACACATTCAACTGTCTAAATTTATGGTATCAGCAGACACTAGTAGAACAAAAAACCTATCCAATAGCATAAGTTTTGAGGCAGGGCTACCTGTTAGTGTGACCAATGGAGGATGAAAGGGAACTTCTATGAAGATCTGTTCTGTTCATTCTTCATTTAAACTGGGTGAAGCCACAGATGTTCTCACAAGTATTTTCTGTTACATTTTTCAAACTGATGGAAAAACAGAGTGCGAAAATGGTTCACAATTGCAGGATTGACACTGAAACAATACATTTTCAGTAGTTACGCACAATAGCTCAAGTGTAAAGCACTGTTCTAAAAGCTTAGACCGACAGCCACAATTAGGAAAAGCTTTTAAGCAGATGACTTTTCAAGGAGATTGTTAAGAACAAAGCAGCAAACAGAAGAAAGCAGGAGTTATTATTACAATCACTGAGCGGAATAATAGCACCACAGAACGGGGGTCCGCCTCTGTCATCTCCACTTAAAGGCACAGAGACACAGAACAGCCCGTCCGCTGTGTGCCAGTGACCCAGAAGAGATGCAGTACACACTTACACACTTCTTTAATCATTAGAAATGAGCACTAAAGATATCAGTTCTTCTCTGATAAACTTCATACAGACTAATGTCCATAAAGATGTGCTGCAGAGAGGCCAGCCAGACCCTCTCATTCATTCTTCTTCCAGAGGATTCAGTGAAGCTATTTCTGGATATCATTTCCTCTGCAGGGTTCGAACCCTGAGGACCTGTAACATAAAATAAAGATGAATAATGAATATCTGAACCTAGAAATGAAATTCATTTCCTTCTAATTAGAGAGCTGTATGCTCCACTGAATGCACTTTGAATTGTGTTAGACTGTTCCTCTAGTGTGAGGAGTGCTGTGGTCATGAGAGCACATCACACACCAACACATAACTTAACACAACTTAACAAACAACCAGAACACAGCAAATCTCCTAAAATCTTACATTGTTGAGTTCAGTTTAGTTTTATTTATATAGCGCTTTTTACAACGTTGTAATGTTTACATACAATGAAAAAAACATCTATGTCATTGGTTCTCAGGAATTTAATCTCATTCTTTCATGTCACGTCCCCACCACGTCACGTCCCCACCACATCACGTCCCCACCACGTCACGTCCCCACCACGTCACGTCCCCACCATGTCATGTCCCCACCATGTGTATCGCTGACCACTATTAAGTTTGTGCCAAATTTTTTGCCATTTGAAGATATTAAGCACCTCAAATACATCTGAATGTACTGTTAGGTTTTACATATAACCATGTTAACAATATTTAAGATATCACGAATCAATTCATGACATTATATCAGCTATGTCTCTATATTATTCTGACCGACTCTAAAGTGACTTGGCTAAGTGTTATTATTACTTTTTTAATTTTAAATTCTGTTTAAACGGTTTCAAATTTTGAAACAGAAAAACACCCCTGTGTGTACCACCCGCCAGGAACAGTGGTAACAATCTTTGTGAAGTCTTGTTTATTGCCGGTTGCAATTATGAGCATTTATATTCAGATCTGATTTGCTGTAATTCCCTGGACTGTTTACTTACCTTTGATTGTTGGCCACCATCTTCACCTGTTTACTGGATTTACCCCTTGTGTCTGCTACCTGCCCAAGACCCCTGCCTGTATTACAGATTACCGCTTTGTTTTCTGCCTACCCTCGGTCCTGATTCTGGATGGCTGATATATCTGTTTGCTGGCATTTGACCCTTGTCTGGTTCACTCTGTGTTTTCAAAAAAGCTGCAAAATGGATCCCAGTGACCTCACGTCTTCATTACATTGGTGTTGTTCCATTTAGGATGATAATAATTGTCATGCGTATTTAAGAGAAAGCTGTGGGTTTGTTTCAAAGACTGTGCTGGGGTCAAGTGGAACTAGAAAACAGATGCAGCAATGATCAGCTGACATCATTTGTCACTTTGATAAGAGTCTCTGTACTATTGTATGGTCTGAATCTTGCTAATCCTCAGAGATCCTCAAATGTGACTTCACAGTAAACAAACTTGGCGATCGATAAGGTTGACTTAGGTTGTTATGCTTTTGTCTTTCATCTGCTCACTTTCTGACTGGGTATAATTTTCTACCACATGATCATGTGTTGTTGACAATCTACAGCATGCATGCTACACCCACACAATAGAATTTTTGTTTGTAATAGAATATTTAACATGTTCAAGCAGTTATGATAATCGGCACAACCACCAGGACACTTGGGATTTTAACTGGGATTGTCCGAAGGGGGAAAACTGGCCCCAGAAAATAGTGAACATACCACTGAAAATGAAGGCCAGCAGAGATATGAATAGCCACACAAAATGTGAAGCAGTAAAACTCTTGATTCTTTTATTCCTTCTTTTAGTCTTCTTTCATTCAGCTTCAGAGAAGCACCTAATCTCTGAGTCTTCAGTGTGAAGATCATTAACAAAACATGTTGAGTCACTGACTGACTTGTGATAGGCAGATGGATGTCTTTATACACAACATAACATGAGGAGTACTAAATAAATACGAAACCATTTTAAATTTGATCTTTACATTTATTTATTTACTATTACCACTGTTCTGACATGTTCCATAATTTGTTTTTAACTACAACATTAAAAAATGAAAGCATATTTTCAATATAAATATAAATTTCAATATAGAGTTTGTGGTGGGGCAAGTTTGAAAAGCATTACCAACTCACTGACACAAATTGTCCAAACAAAGTCAAAGTGAATCTGACTTTCCAAATAGATGTTATATAGGTAAATAGGTAAGACTTACCGAATAAAATTTTAATTTACCAGCCAACATTAGCGTCTGGAAACTGTGTGTGAGCATTAATGATGATGTGTGATTAAGTTCAAGTTCACGCTTCTTTTACAGTAAACACACACACACACAATCCAGATATTTTACTAGCACTTTATTCTACAGTGTCTTTGTTACTCAATACATGCCCTGACTTTAGCAATAACAATTAATATGTGCATAAATGTAAGTGCATGTTGTTAATTAATATTAATTAGTACTTAAATATACAATAACACTGCAATAAGCCAGTGCAACAGTAAACTGTAACTGGCTGTAACATTACTCGTCACGCACCACATTTAACTGCTTTTTTAAAGAGTCTTAAATTTGTCTCTTTTTTATCTTAGATGTAAAATTGAAATCCATGTGTTTTCACAGCTAGTTAAGTACAGTAAAATTTCTCACAATCCCTTTATTTTAATAGTATTGTTTATGAGCACATATTCATTCTCTAAAGAGATATTTTTGTCTCACTGTAAACTTCAGCCCATTCTAACCAGAACAAGCATTCACAGAGCACGACAGAGCCTGGAACAAAACACTGTGTGCAAATGTAAGAGAGGCTCTCAGCAGTCGCTCTGGTGGACATGTTCCCAGTTTCTCAGTGAGTGTAATTGCTGTCTTGTTTGGTTAAGAGATTAGGAGGTTGAGTCTCTCTGTGTGGTCCTGCTGATTGTACAAACAGAGGGCAAAAGCCCACAGTTGCTCCTCTCTGCTTTACACTCCAGGCGGGAAACAATTGAAGGACAAAAAAGATTCATTTCCAAAATAACTCAGAAGCTTCAGACCTGCTCACCTCCAGAGCTAAAGGTGAAGGGTGTAATTTAAGCCATTAGCATCAACAAATTTAACATCAGCTTTCCTGAAGCCCTCATCTGCCAAACACTTACTGTAAAGAACATTTATTTATTTATTTACACATATTTAGCCCAATACCCCGTATAAGATCATAACCATGAAGAACTATTTTCACATCTACACTATCTACACTCACAAACACATTCTCAAAAACACACAAGGGCAGATGGCTGGTCCCAACAATGTAGGTGTGTGTGACCACAAAAACAAAAACACACAGGCTCTCTCTCTTTCTCTCTCACAACCCTCTTGTCACACAGTCTCAAATCACTGTGACAAAGCTCTCAGATCATGTCTGATATTGTCAGATGGCCTGGAAAATTAAAAACCCAATTAAAGGAGCAGTGCAGGGCTTAGCTCTTCTGCATATCAAAAGACGCCCTCCCGCCATTCTGCTCAAACGGTTAACAGCTCACTTTGCCACAACCACACAGCACTTACTGCATAATAACTGCAGACTGTGTCTTCCACACACACCTCCTTATCATTATCAGCCCTGTGGACCCACACAAAGTCTCACAGACCCAGAATTCTTCTGAAAATCAGACGGCACAAGGGATGTGACAGAGGCATGGTAATTAAAAAGGAAATATGCTTTTTTTGTCTTATTAGCACAATAATGCTTAAAACTCTAGGAAGCCATGAAACATTTAGGCATGGGTTTGTCTCACAAGACTAAAATGTAACAAGCGCACAATCTCGACCCAGAGTCTTTCTCCAGCCTGTTACGCACGTTTCATTAATTCTTGTACAGTGGAGAGGAAGACAAAGAGAAATGGGCAGCTGGCTGTAATGATCTTCATCTTGCTGTGGAACATTAATATTCAGTCTAATGTATCTGATCACAGGCTGCAGGCCATAAAGAGCAGACAGGCAGCATGGCGCATGAAGCAGTCTGGACAAGAGAAACTAGCGTACAAACACACATCAGGTGTTTCTTGACCGTATGCAAACATTGTACATGTGGCTGCAGCTTTCTGTATGTTTTGGTATCAAATTTGACCCAAATGACCAGCAGATTCAGGCAAAGAATTTAACCCCTGAAATACTTAAAACTCAAATTCACCTCAAATGTGTCAAATGTCAGAATGTAAACTGTCACAAATTGCCCTTTTCATCCATTTTTTTTGTTCAAGCAGTTGACAATTGAGTCCTTTTAGCCTCATCTCATTTACATTTAATGGCATGATAATACACATTAGCTGACGATTTTAAATAATTACATCCTCACAACCCGCTGCCCCCCACCAGCCTTTATCTCCAAATGTGCCTTTCCGGGGATTTTTTGAAACTTTCATATTTCAAAGTGCAATAATAGCAAGTGCTTCTGTCACAGAAACAATATATAATACGTGAGGAGAAAGGAGAAGCAATTTTCAAACGCTGACTGGGGGTGAATAGGACATTAAGCCCCTTTTCTCCGCTGCGGCTGGTATTTTTTCTGTCAGTTGACAGGTTGGGCTGTGAATGCTGGGGAGTTAAAGACAGGCATTCAGAGGCATGAGGTGACAGCTCACCTGTCACAGCACCCCAGCCCGTTTCATTCCAGCTGAAATTGGAAAAATCTCAGCTGCAAAACAAGAGAATCTGTGCAGATCTATTCACAGACAACTGTGGCATTAAATAGTGCATCTATGCACAGACTGGCTGTAACAAGCAGACAAATGCACTGAGATGGAAAGTCTGAATGATAAAGAAATGATAGACAGAAGAGAGATAGACAGGAGAAAGACAGACAAAGAAAGACAGAACAGAAAGACAGACAACAGAAAAAGAAAGGCAGGAAAAATACAGACGACAGAGAGAGACAGGCAGGAGAGATAGAGAGAGACAGACAGGCAGGAGAGAGAGACAGACAGACAGGAGAAAAACACAATCAGGAGAGAGCGACAGATGGCAGAGACAGACAGATAGGAGAGTGTGACAGACAGACAGGAGAGAGAGAGAGAGAGAGAGAGAGAAACTTGTTGACAGAATGCTGATAACTGATGAGGGTGCTTGTTCAATAAATAGATGGATAGGGTTGGTGTCAGAAACTGAGCTGTCAGCACTAAACATTGGCAGTAAACACTGAGTTACTCTCTGTCAGTGTAGATGTGCACGTATAGTTGATCAACTACATGTATGTGAACCTTATCATCATTAAATGTATGTAATTATGTAAAACACAGAGTGATTTTAGCATTGTAAATACAGTAATCAGAAAGTTATGTGAAGCCTGTCTGTGGTGAATCACGTCACTTTACATGTACAGAGCCATAAACTAAAACTAAATGCAGAACAACAAAAGTGACATGTAAACAGTGTTTGATAACAGCCGTAACCACCGTTAAAGAGCCAGCTGTTAAATGTTAAATGACTGACAGAAATAATTACAGATACAAACTATTTCACAATGTGGATTTATAATTTGTGATTAATGTAGCATAATATAATTCATAACTGTCAATGAGGCAAAACATTAACTAATCTGTTTTCATCATATTAGGCTTGAGATTAATAATGAATCTACACATATTGCGAATGAATCTGATAAAACATATTTATAGTTTTCCTGATAGCCCTCAGTAATTTATTAAGCCTTTTGCCTAAGAAAGTAATTTAAAAAATTATATAAATATCAGCTGATCCTCTGATTTACTTTCTGACAAGAAAACAATGAAAGACTGTATCAATCAACACTAACACATCGCTATGTGAAGAATACAAAACAAGGAAACTGGGAGAAAGAAGCAAGTGATGAAAGAAGAATAACAGGCAGGTTTACTGCCCACTGTGCCCAGAACAGGATAAGCCTTATCACAAAGCATTCCTTAATAACATCTGGTGTGTATATATATATAGTCTCAATACTATTGCTGAGTGTAGATTATTTATGTTTAAGAATCATATATTATCTTATATAATATAATGATTTATAATCATTTTTGTCCACTGACATGGTTTTAATATAAATTGTTATCCAATTACCTGGCCCTAAAATCCTTTAAAAATACACACATGTATGTCAGGATAATCAACATTTTCTCTGTGAGCGTGCCCCCCAACCCCCCAGCAAGCGTAATTTTAGGACCTCTGTTTTTATAAAACCCTGCGTACGGCTCTGTGTGGCTTTAAACTGTTCTTTATTCTCTCTGTTTAATTCTTACAGATCATGTGGAAGAATTCTCTCTGAATCTTTTCCTCGCAGTTGCACTTTACTGGTCAAGCAAATTAAATTACTACAGCAGTATGTCAGTAATTTTATGCAAATTACAGTGTTAATGTTCTGCAACCGCTGCTGGCGGCTGCAGACACTTTATTTTTTCTTCTGCTGTTATTCATCTATAATGAAGGTGTGTGTTTTGGGGTTTTCACAACACAAATGTTTCTCTCTCGCCTGCGGACGCTTCACTCACCACTGATGCAATTCAACCCGTCAGGAGGTCATATATAAATATCACTCCACATGACCCTCACCTAACTACTGTTGATTGAGCTGAAATATTTGACACTTAATAACATGAATGTGCATGTAAAATTGTGAAATACACACACACACACACACCTCTGCTCTCATAACATCATACTGGTACTTCAAGAGTTTCTCTGTTTACTGATCAGTTTATGTTCTGATGAAGCTGATGAAGTGATGTTCTAAAGTTATAAATTCATAACTGTTTTTTCCCACAGTGATGGCTGAAATGAAGAATGCTTTTATTTTATTAAGAGCTAACCTCATGACATCACAGGCCTGCTGATGGAGAACAAATGAATGTACCGAGGTTAAACGCTGGAACTAACTCATGTTTCAACAAAAGGCAGTTATATTAAGCCATAAAACCCCTCAGATCCATCTTGATTTTCTGCTGCTCAGATCCAGTGCATCTTCTCCTGAGGCCTCAAGCATTTGTCGCTAACACACCTGCTGAGACTGAGGAGTGAGCTTTACACACCACACAGCTCTTCACTTACTGGCTGACATCCATTTCTTCTGCAACGATAATGGATACATCTGCAACAGATACTCATACATCTGGTTAATAATTGGCACATTTTATGATTGCTCAATAGCCCCAATGTGTAAATCTCTGGTAGAGCATTGCGTTAGCAGCGCAAAGGTTGTGGGTTCGATCCTAGGGCACATAAGAACTGATAAAAATGTTTGCTTTGGAATTAAGCATCTGCCAAATGAATAAATGTAAATATGTGTGTATATATGCGCACACACACACACACACACATATATTGTAACATAAGTATTTGAAAGTATTTTCAGCTTTGATTCTGCCGTACAGCGAGGAAGGAGAGATTGTGTGACAGGTTCGGGCGAGTGCAGTAAGTCGACTCCACACACAGAGAGAACAAGTCTCATGCTCCTGATAATTGGATGATTATTGTCATAAAACCCTTCAAACGGCTGTCGGTTTTTGTCCCTTGTTTGCATTCTCTTCCCTTCATAAGATACAAATGAAGTGGAGTCAGTGAAGAGCACAAACTCTGAAGACCACAGGTGTAATCGCCTCATTTTCAAGCCGTGTTTGTAGCCATAATTAGCCGCTCCCCCTTGTGCAGTAACAAGGGCCCTAACGAGAGTGTTTTTTCCAGTAATAATGGCTGCAGATACCTGCAGGGTGAGCGCCCGCCACTGTTCCTCATTCTGTCAGCCAAACTGTCGCTCGCTGGGGCTTAATGATCCTGAAAACAAGGCTGGGGGTGAACACACCAGTCGCTCTGAGTGTTTGGAGACACCAGCGCTGTTAGCATGTGTGTGTCTTTCTCTCTGTGAATATGCCTGGATATATTTAGAACTGATATAGCTGTACATAAGCGAATGTGCTGTAACCGTGTCCAAGCGTCTTATGTGGGGATAATGTACAGCTGATCTTAACACATACACACAGTGTGTGATACACCCATGTATCACACTGATGGGTTATTTTGCATTATTCTGCTTAAACCCAGCAGATGAACACATATGCAGACACTGAAATACTTTATACCCCGGCAAGTAACCCTTTATAAGTAATTTACTTACTTATAGCATAGCTTAGAAAACAATTTTCTGTCAGAATTAACTCATTCCTGAAGAGGACACATTTAGAGGCTGTATCAGTTATAAACATGGTGGCTAAATACAGACCATCTGGCTTCTATACAAGCTAACAGTAGCAAAGAGTAACAATGACTTTCATTAGCATCATTTATCTTGTTAGCGAGCTCAATTTACTTCAGCTCCCATGAGTCTTTCTCATTAGAATCCTAAACAGCACTGCTGGGTGTTCACACTGGCTTCCCACACACACACACAC
>JBAJNP010011366.1:0-14895 GCA_036877545.1 Yasuhikotakia modesta
TTATATTACACATGTTTACTTATATTACACATGTTCATCGCTGCCAGTGAACAGAGAGATTCACAGAAAACAGCTGCAGAAACTCTTAAGGAGTTTAATGTTGAATCTCTCCATCCCTTCCTGAATGAATCTCCATCAACAGGTTCTACAGCAGCGGTGGGTCGGACTCAAATCTAAAGCTGCTGTTGTCGAAGGCAAATGTAAATGATGGAAAAAGATCACTAACCACTATCTGTGGAGCTGTCTGTCTGTCTCTCTGTCTGTCTGTCTGCATGACGCTTGTTCTCCTCTTTGATGCAGTGACACCATTATGCTTTCCCGTGGTCTGAGGACATCTGGTGTGGAGCTTCCAGGAGTGGGTCCCAGAGACGTGCCCCTCGTTGGGTACAGACCCCTGCAGCCAGAGGCCAACAGACCCCCTGACCAGCTCTGGAAGGAGAACGACAACAGAGAGGCGGAGCCCACCCAGGTCAGACAATAATGACATCACAATGACATCATCATTTATATCAACTCACTTGTATGAACACAAAACCACTCTTAAAATCTTACGTTTAAACCAACATTGAATGTAATAGTAGCTGTAACTCAGTATCAAGAGATCAAGCTGAAAAATGATAGAGTAGAAATATTAGTGTTAAAAACATGGTCTGTGTTTGTTTTGGTCTTTACTGTGTTGTTTCGCTGCTTTACCTCATATTCCATCATCAACTTCTGTGACGGGATGTGTAACACTCACAACACATTTGTGATGATTATAGTGCAGCATGTATCTGGTGTGAGGTATAAGAGTGACCCAGTTTGTCTACAGCTGGCCCAGTTTACAGGTATAAACCATAACTGTGCTCAGCTGAGACACGTCACTGTTTACAGCTGTTACTAACACGCATCTCAAATGCTTCTCCACTGTGATCACATTTCAAGGTGAAAACAAAACATCATAATACAGTGTGTGTGTTAAACAGAGACGACAGGAAGGGAAGTGTTGCCACACATTAAATGAATGTGAGAGAGGAGTGAAGGGGAGAGGAAGTATTCACAGAGAGAGAGAGAGAGAGAGATTCAAACAATACATCTCTGTAAATAACCTGTGATGCGTTTCAGTGAGAACACAGTCAACAGGGAAACGTTCTCTCAGGTTTGTGTGCTAGTTGTGTAACTTTTATTTCTTATGTATCAAACTGTCAGCAGCTGGTGTAAGAAAAACACGTTTTGTGTTTATTTACAGTACATTTACATTAAGGCATGATCAGATGCTTTTATCCAAAGCCAGACGATGAAACGATGATGTGACTTATCACAGGCAGGCAATAACATGTGCTGTACAAAGTTACAGCAACTGCTGAAGATTATTTCTGTGGAGAGAGAAAGAGAAAAGGGTTAGAGGTTTTTCATTTTTACATGAAGAGAGCAGTTAATATGTTCCTGTGTTCATGGAAGACACATTTTAGCTGTTTCTTGAACACTGTGAGGGATGCGTTTCACCGCTGAAGAACTGTGAGGATGAAACAGCAGCTCAAAAACATCTCTTACACTAGAAACTTGAAAAAATGACTTCATTGTAACTTTTGGTTGCAATTATAACTAAACACACAGGTGAGTGTTTTAAATAGTGTCCTCTGTAGAAGAAATGATTACAGTGAATGGGGGAGTTCAGGAAAGGCACGATAACGTAACAGCATGTCCTGCTTCCTGTGTTTGTCCACACTTATTCTGCACTTCCTGTTAAACAAGTAAAGACATGGAAACTGAGAGAGACTCACAGTCTGTTTAACCTGAAGCAAAACTCAAAGTTTCCAAAAGTTCTCAAGAGTCAGTGTGAGTTTCAGCAACAGTGTTTGTGTTCATTACGTTACTTTTAGATTTGACTCATTGAGTTTCTGTAACTATTAAAATGAAGGAGTTTTTCATACTGCATTACATAATAAATATTAAAGTTTGTATACAGGGATTTATTCAATTTTGGTTTGTAACTTGTGCTGGCTGTGCCTCAGACTGCACCCAAAACAACTGTACAGCATGTGCTAAAAACAACACTATTGATTTGCATATCAATACCTTAGCAACCACCAAAAACACCCTAGCAACCACATGACCTGCATCAGGGGGACGTTTTGACTTACATGAATGAAATGTGAAAACATCCCACACAGACACTCACATACAGATCTGATCCTGGTGGAAGACGAATCTGAAAGGGTTTGTTCAGACCCTGTTTAACTCTCAGATGAGTCTCACCTGTGGCTCACCTGTGTCACAGAATCGGCTGTTGTCGCTGTCAGCTGTCCTCTATAAATAAAACAGAAAGCAGGTGTCATTCAGAGCTGCATTCAGTCTTACAGAAGTCACATCTCTGTGTTAATATGTGCACAGGAAATCTGACTGGAAGGCTGATGCTCAGTCATGTCTTCACTCTCTGTTACTGTTCAGTTTTTATGACACCCAACAGGTTTATCAGACGCCCCAGTAAGAGTGAATAAAAACAGCTGGGGTCAGATTTCATGCTAAATCCAGAGAACCAAACACAGAAACTGAGAAATAGAGTGTGTGTTTGTGTGTGTGTATGATTGTGTGTGTGTATGAGTGTGTGTATGAGTGTGTGTGTGTGTGTGTATGAGTGTGTGTGTGATAGGAGTGTCTTTGTGGTGTGTGTGTGTGTGTGTGTGTATGAGTGTGTGTGAGTGTGTATGTGTGTGAGTGTGATAGGAGTGTCTTTGTGGTGTGTGTGTGTATGAGTGTGTGTGAGAGTGTGTGTTTATGAGTGTGTGTGTGAGTGTGTGTGTGTATGAGTGTGTGATAGGAGTGTCTTTGTGGTGTGTGTGTGTGTAGAGGGGGGTTGGACTAAAAACAGGCTCAGGTGTGTTTGCACGCCAGTATAACAAAGAGAGAGAGAGAGAGAGAGAGAGAGATCTGAGCGAGGAAGATACAGACTGAAAACCTCACAGAATGAGGTGAACTCTCAGGTAAAAACTGTAACAAGAAAGAAGGGATTAAAGAGAAGAGATGAAAAGACCTGAAGGAAACTGAGGATTTCAGGAAGTTTCTGCCTGTCTGTGCCGGTTGTTTCTGATCTGCAGTAATATGTGAATGTTCTGATTCATTCAGGTTTAAAAACTGAAAAAGCCCTGAAATGTGGATGTTGAGTTAAACTAGCATCAGACTAGCAGAAACTTGCGCTGGTCTGTGCTTGTCCAGTCACAGCGTTTGTCATCGGTCTGGTGTTTAGCAGCCTGCAGGAAAATCTCTGTCAGCCGTATAAATAAAACATTGACTGTAGAGCTGTAGAGTTCTGGGTTAAGTTCCTGATATTTACATGTACATCCTCAGTAAACACTGTATGTACAGTATGTACAGTAGGTACTGTAGGGACAGTATGTCAGGGTTTGTGTTTCTGCTCTGATGGGGGAGGTGATGAAGACAACCTGGTACTGTCCACTGGACCTGGTAAGCAGCTGTATGTTATTAGCATTGTTTGTTTTAACTGCAGCATCAGGGTGTCTCTGGTTTGTTGTGCTGTACTAGTTAATGGCAGGGTAGGTAGTTAAAAGCTGTTCTGGCTGAAACTGTCTCTTCACTAGGTGGTCTGTTCTGTTACAGCTTTCACACGCCACTGACTGATTAACTAATACACAAACCAGCAGTGTTATATCAAACCAGCAGTGTTATATCAAACCAGCAGCTTTAACTGACTAACCACTGACTTTCTCTCTCTTCAGTCCAGTGTGTCTGAGGAGGAGGAAGATGGTCTCATCTTCACTGTGGTGATGAAGCAGCACCCTGGGACCTCCAGCGCTCTGCAGGTGAATCCCAAACGCCTGAAGATTCACGACTCTGTTTTCCAGAGGTTTTATTCTAACGTTCTCACCTTCTTTCAGATGAAATCGCCTCACTCACGACATGTAAAAGCCGGGACAGAGGAGAAGCTTGTTCTTCATCTTCTTCACTCCTTCTCCACGGGCGACAACTCCTTCATCTCTGTCTTCCTCTCCACGTATCGCTCCTTCACCTCCACACAGAGAGTTCTGGACATCCTGATAAACAGGTAGAGATTCTCAAACAGATCTCAAAACGCTAGTTTAACAGTCATCATGTCTCACTGAATCTTTTCTATCTGTTTATTTACCCATTTTTGTATCATAACCACAAAACCATGTGACTGACTTTTGTCTCAGACTGTTTCACACATAGCAGGGCTGTTTCATGGCTCTTGCATCACTTTGTTGATTTTTCCTTCTGACATTTATATATTATTTAAATGTATTTTCTTATTTCCTGTTTATGTCTTCCATCACTTTATAAAAATGTGCAAAAACACGTCTTGCTTATTTTAACATGTTGAATCAGTTGAAGGAGAGTCACTGGAGAATTTGACACAATTCTCTCCCTGACTGACTGTACATTTCTAAATGTAAATGTCTATTTTAAAGATTGGAAAGCGCTGCAGCAGAGGACAACAGCAGCACCCGTCAGCAGTTTGACAGGTGTGTATTCATGTGTTAAATGTTCCTAATTCATTATGGTTGTAAAGTTACCGTGTTTCTGTAGCATGTTCAGGGCCGCGTGTTCCGTGTTCAGCACATGGCTCAGTGATTATCCGGAGGATTTCTGCTCTCTGGGCGATCCCTCCTCTCTGCTGCGTCTGGCTCCTCTTCTTCCAGCAAACCCCTCAGGGATGGAGATCACAGACAGGCTGCTGAGGATAGCCGAGGATCTGAGTGAGAAAACGCTGCTGTCTGCTTCTCTGTCAGGTCAGATTTCAGGAGATTCCATCCTGACACAAACATCATTTAGCTGTTGTTTCATATTTGCACAGGGAGCAGGTCATTATGTTGCCTGTAGCATCAGACGTCAGATAGTAAATCACCAAAAACACAGAGGCACGTTTAGGCACATTTTTGTGAATTAATCCAAGATCCACTGAGGTAACAGCCACAGAGGTCTCAGTTATCTTTTAACTTCTGTCTCTTCTGACACCATCTCTGTTTAAAACAAAGAAATGCAGGTTACATTAAAAACGTCACATACGTTAAAGTCAAACTATCTTTCCTAGGAAATTGGATCTGACAGCTTTAAATTATAAACCATTTTTATATATGTATCATTGAGAAACTGTTTTAAACACTGATCTCATTAAGTGGTTTTGTTTCTCATTAATAAAAAGGTAAAGAATAAAACAGAAGACACTGAAGTCAGAAATTAAACCTTGTTTGTGGACCGGTGGGTAACGCTGTTGTCCATCGGTCTGTATTCAGATCTCACCACAGGTGTGACTCCTCCTCCTGACTCCGTCCACTTTGATGGCACCAGTCTGCTTGGGTTCCCGTCCAGTGTGATCGCAGAACAGCTGACCAGGATTGAGACGGTGACATCACACACAAATGCACCAATCATAATCACTTTTAAATATTACTTGATGTTTTTATTAATAGATGTTTATTTTATATGTAAAATGATTGTAAGGCTTCTGTTAAACAGTTAAAAACATTGCAGGCAGGACAATGAAAACATGAACTGTGTGTTCTGTCACACACAACTTCCCCTTATTATAATCAGAAAAAATTACAGATTATGACTGAAAAATGTAAGAGATTAAACAGTGATGCTGCTTTGTGGAGATATTTTGAGCTTCACATTTATAATAAATTACTTGAGAGAACTGCTGGAAGTGGCTCTGACGTGTGTTTGATGTCTTTGGCTGCTGGTCAGATTGTTAAATGAGAAACCTGTGCTTTCTTTCCTAAAGGATCTTTTCCTGAAGTTGGTGCCATATCACTGTTTGGGTTCTCTGTGGTCTCAGAGAGATAAGAAGGGAAAGGAGGGAGCTTGCTGGTCCGTCAGAGCCACCATCAAGCAGTTTAATCGCTTAACCAACGCCGTCACGGCCTCGTGTCTGTGGAACGCGGCTCTGAGGAGCCAGCAGAGAGCCCGGCTGCTGGAGAAATGGATCAGCGTGGCAGAGGTCACAGAACTTCAACACCTGACATTCAAACGCAGGTGACGTTAAAACACAGAATAAAGACTGACGGTGGATTATCTTCTGAACAGGCCTGTAGAAGCAGGAAGAACTTCTCCTCCCTGTATGCCGTCCTGTCAGCGCTGCAGAGTAACTCCATCCACAGACTCAGGAGGACCTGGCAGGAGACAGACAGGTGGGCTCCGTTTGGAAAACAATTCCTTGATCCATTACAGTTGCTCTCTTGAGAAAACCTGTGAGCCATGACCATGTAAATATAACTTTAATAAGTAATAAGGAACTTTTCTCCTGACAGAGAAGCTGTGAGGAGATACGAGGAACTTTCTGACATCTTCTCAGAGAAGGACAACTACTCTCAGAGCCGTGAGCTGATGAAGGAGGTCAGACACGCCCCCACACCCACCGCAGCCAATAATAACAGCCCGTTCTTTATCAGAGATACATGCGGCCAATCAGGGCTCTCTGTGTGAAATTCTGATTGGACGTGTTCACTGGAGAGGCTGGGCTAAACTATTCTTTCCCAAAGCAACATGACGGCTAATATCTAAACTGTTTAATGTGCTGCAAAAATAGAAATTGCCATATACTGTGAAAATAGTGTAAAATGTAATGGTTACAGTATAAATGAATTTACAAATACGTTTAAAGATGTAGAAGAGTTAACTAAACAGAAGCAGCAACAACTACGTCTATCTTGGGTTGGTAAGTCACTAAACATTAGCAGCTGCTGTGCTGTTTAAAATCTGCTGCCATCTAGTGTAAAACTGAGAATTGAACACATTTCTCCTGTAATCTGATGTCTTTCCAAATGAATCATAATACTCATGATGTTACATACCAGAATGAAGGAGAAGCGGTGCTGAGCGATTAGTGATGTCAGAATGAACACAAACCTTTTTCTTCTGCAGGAGGGATCTTCCAGAAGTACAAATCTTGACACTAAACTCAACAGCAGGAGATTTACAGGGGTAATCAGATCTTCAGACGTGATGCAAAACAACATGCTAAGATTAAATAAAATACACTTACATTTGAACATGTGGCAGTAATTCTACTCTTGAATCTGTGTGCAGTCGTGTGGTCAGGGTACGGTCCCGTATCTGGGCATCTTCCTCAGAGATCTGATCATGCTGGACACGGCTGTCAAAGACACACTGGAGGTGATGAAGAGACACAAACAAGCAGCCAAACACAAACACACTTACAGAAGCATGTTCAGAAGTTTCACAATGATTGTCAAACTCTGTGCCAAAACTACCATAAATAACTTTGCCTTGTACGAAACAAATCTTAATGTGAACTTTAATTTACTTTCCTTTCAGAATGGATTCATTAACTTTGACAAAAGACGGCGGGTGAGTTTATTGCTTTATTTAACTGCTGTAATTGTCATTATTTTTGAAGAATTAAGATCATTTTGTCTGAATCAGGAGTTTGAGGCGATCAATCAGATCCGTTTCCTTCAGTCCTCGTGTAGAAACAGTCATTTCAGAACGGACGAGACGTTTGTTCACTGGTATCACAGCGTTCCTGTTCTGAGCGAGGATGAAAGGTCAGCAATGTTCACCAGACTCTATTAAACGTCTGAGATACGACGCCTTTGCTGTATGATTCATTGCCACTGTGATTTTTAATAGCTACAGGTTGTCCAATCAGATTGAAGCGCCGGGCGAGGCGAGTGCGGGGGGCCGCGGCCTGAACCCCACAGTGATCGTCACACAGTGTTCAGAGTAAGAGCGGCGGTACATTAACACACTTACAGTAAATCAAACACTAAATCAGAAGGGCCTGTACATGACACACAAATAATGAAATTGTGCTCAGTGCACAAAAAATCCCTTAAGTTTCCATTAAGTTACAAAAAAAATTACTGTAATTTATTTTCAGGTTATTTTACCTCATATCGAGCCTCTTAAGAAGTCGTCTCAGGCCTCTAGTGGCCCGGTCTCTTCCGGTCACGGTTCCCATCATTTCCTTTTCATTCAGAACAATAAAGACAAAGAGAAATGTTGCTTTGACATTATTAAAGCGTAACCGTGTAAAACACTGCTGTGCAGTGGAACAATGTGGAAAGATTCAGTTGCAATAAAGTCAAGTCAGGATAGCGTTTATTTTTAAAGCGTTGGCTTTATTTTGGCAGGGAATCCAGGGGCATTATTTCTTTGTAACTACTGAAGTGTCTGCAGGATTTATTTCCTGGATCAGGTCGGGCAGATATCTGCACACGTGTTCCTTTCATGAGCTCTTAAGCTCCGTGATGCTGGTTTAACTTCAGTCAAATGAAGTTTGGAGCCGTGCAGTTTTCCTGTAAAGCAGGACAGACACAGATTTAAGATCTCTAGAAGTTAACATACAGTATTTACCTCAGAGCTCCTGCTGAGTTCAGCGTTTCTGAAGCTCTGACTGTCACGCTCTCCAGAATAAAGAGCTACAGTCAGATGATGGTGGTGTTGGTGTGTTGCAGGGGTCTCTCTGCTGTCACAAACACCGTAACAGACGCCGACGGCATATTTGACTTCCCATCTCCTGTCAATCATCTGCTCTCAAGACTGTACAAGGTAAGAGCAAATAAAGAGCATTATTTTATTACAGTGGCCCTTCAGAAGAGAGTTATGTTTATTCAAGGGGCTATAGAGGATTTGCTGTAACAGAATCTCTTCTTTGCACTTTGCACAACCTGATTGTTATGAAAAATATTTTTAACTTCTGCTTGTAATTATTAAAATGTTTTTACTTCATTACTCTCCAAACCTGTACAACTTTGTATTTCAACTTCACTGAATAAAGGAAACATTTCAGTCATTTGAATCGTGGCTAATTGAGATTTTTAAGAAAATCGTATCTTTAATTCTCTTTCTGGATATTTCAGCATGTAAAATCTCCCTCCGTTTCCTGTCTGGATGTCGATTCGTCGCTACCACCCAATGAAGCCACACCCTCTGCACTGACCACACCCACTACAGCTGTCAAATCACATCGCCGGTCTGTCTCCTGCGGCAACACACCTACCAATAACAAACCGGATGCAGGACCTGATATGAGAATCGTCCGGATACGGATGGATTTACAGGATGGCAACCTGTACAGAAGCATTCTGGTACTCCAATACAACATCCATAAATAACATAACAGTGTATTAGACAGCAGCAAATTCTCCCCAAACTTTTAAAATAAAATTTGAGCATTGAAATCGCTGTATTTCACAGCAGCAGTCCAGTATTACATCAGAAGATCTCTGGACTTGTGTGAATAACAGCTTCTTGTTGTAACATATCCTCTCGTCTCTGCGTTGCATTAGGTCACCAGTAATGACAAAACACCCACTGTGATCAGTTCTGCTTTAGAGAAACACAACCAGAACGCCTGTGAGCCCAACAAATTCGAGCTGATCCAGCTGCTACCAGAGGGCAAAGGTGAGGTTCAGAACCGGAACCAGTCTAAGAATTTCACAAAGCTTAACTCATAAACCAAACTCTGTGTCATGAATACTAATAGTACATATGTATTTAATTTTAGTATTTGTATTATGTAATTCAAGCCATATTCCCACACATGAACAGAGGAGTTAAGTTTGCTCACCAAAAGAGAAAAGAGAATTATAAAGAGACCAACATTTCTAAACAAGCTCTGAAAATTCCTGTGACTCACATCCTGAAATGAGAAAAACACAGAATTTAGAGCGACTGAACACAGTGACATGATGATGATATTTTAAACAGGCTATATATAGCCTATATATATTTGTATATATAGGTTGTGTTATAAATATTTCTTTATCTTTTTGCAACAGAGTTGCTAATACCAGCCACAGGAAACGTCTTCTATGCCATGTCCTCAGCTAGCGTGGACTTCCTGTTACGGAGACGAGCAGGAAACACACCTGTGGGGTCTCCCTCTCTTAGCCATGAGACCAGCACACCTAAGGGCAGGAGACTGGCCAGAACTCTCTTTTAACATTAAAATAAGCACATTCAAGCCTTTCAAAAAGACACAATACATTTCATTTGGAGCTCTGTGACGTCTTTGTAAGTCCTAATATTGGTGTATTTTGAGTGAAAGTTTCCCTCATGTTTCTAAATGTTGCTGTTTTTGTATTTTATGAGTTCAGTGAATTTGTTGTTCTCTGATGTCCTGACTACCTCTAAAGCACATTATTAAAGAGAAAGCATTATTAATACACACTCTACAAACATTAAACTGCTCTGTGTGGACTGCTGTGATGTCAAAGCTACACCTACCTGCCCAGCTACCTGAAAACTGTGAAACCAACACTGCCACTCGCTAATAACATGTGATATTTTCTTACTGTGTTCTCTCATTATGTATTTGCACAGAATGCTGATGTACAGGCTCTGTTCTAAACACTATCAAGTTGACTTGCTGTTTACCACTATAGGCAGCCGCCTTCTAAGGGAACATCTAAACATTTGAAAGCAGCAACATCGAGATTATTGGTGGTGTAAAAATGCTGCCTGTCGGCTATTTAGAAAGAGTTGTAAAATGCAACGATCGGACGCCTTTAAACACAAGCTGTGCCTGTTCTGTTATTTTTCTAATGTTAAATGAGAAGATCAGGAAAACTGCTCAGCTGCACAGTGAAACTGTTGTGCTGTTGTGTGGACTGCAGAACCTGCGGCGCTCACCGTCTCGTGTGCTGTGGTCATCAGTCAAGTGCCTTAACATCAGTCCTGTGTTCTGACATGTTTGTGCACCTCCTGTCCTTAAAATAAACTCATGCAAATAACAGCGGTCAGACCTGATTGTTACCCTTATCATTTCATTAACATTCAACACATTTCCTGCAGATATCTTCTGTTGATAAATGCTGAAAACGCACTATAGTAACATTTCAGTAATATGATCTCTACCTCTTACAAACAAAACTACAACAAACATTCTCTTCACTGTTTGTGTTTTTGTCCTCTTTGGTCTCAAGGTTTGTTTGTTTGTTTGTAACATTTGGCTGAGTAAATAATGGCAGAATTTTCATTGTTAAGTAACTTTTCCCCTCACAACACAAACAGAACAGATTTGTTAAACAAACAGGGAAACATTTTAAGCTCCTAAGAAATATTTGACTGGCTCCATTACGTCAGCATTAAAATTGAGTCTTACCATCAGCAAATGATGCTAATAAACTGTTCCAGCCCATGAGAGAAGCGAGAGGCTGTGACTGGAACCTGCAGTGTTTACAGAGCTGTGTAATAACTGCAGTCACAGACACCTGTAAACATCACAACACAGCAAAATGACAGAATGAGGTTTCTTTACCAAAGCAGTGCAATTTCCTTGAAATAAAACTGACATTTTAAAACAGGGTTTTATGGCCCTAAATAATATTTAAAACATGAATGCATCACATAAACAGCCTGCAGTATTGAACAACATTATCTGCCAGAAAAACTCCTACTATCACAAGGGTAACATGATTATTTGTAGTTCACACATCAGCCAAGTGTGTGTGTGTGTGTGTGTGTGTGTGTGTGTGTGTGTGTGTGTGTGTGTTACCTCAACAGAGGGCAGGTGTGATCAGATCATGTCAGTCCATCCGGGAGCGAAACTTTAATTCTGATGCGTTTTGGAAGCTTTGACACCAGTAACATAAATAAACAAACACCAATAACAGCTTCAACTCTAGGGGTCGCGCAGGTCTGTTAAAACACCTGCTCAGTCTGTCTCTGCTGCAGTTCTGGCAGGTTCTGTTTCAGAATCAATATTCAGGTGAATATGAGGCAGTCACGCAAGATTACTGATGCATCTTTGTTTTTAGAAAGTTGTTTAACTGCTTATTTGCATGTATATTAATGCAGGTAATATGAAGAATTATTTAGGCACAGCTCATCTTTAACAATAACAGATTTCACCAGCTTTTATGTGCAGTTAACCAGAGGAGGTCCACATGCAGTCAGTCTGGAATATTGCTGAGCTGATGTCTAATAGTTTATATTTACAGTGTTTGTAGCCACTGGTTGTTGTGTAATAACATGAATGTTGTCTGTCCGCTTCCAACAGATCAAAGTGCAAATCAAGCTCAGAAAACACCAGGACCACATGATGCTCAGCACTGAATTAAAACATACCTCATCATTTGTGTTATCTACTGACAGAGGCACCTGATCCGTATCTAAGGACCGGAACACAACAGATGCTTTGGGTGGGTTTGAATTAAATAGAGCAGCAATCAGAACAACCCAAGACGAAATGTGCTAACAACTGCTTTTGCATGATTCAGGATCATGTAAACATGGCAGATGTCACAGAGGACACCGTTTGTACTGGCTTAAAACAGAGGTGGTTTCTGAGAGAAACCTTTTATTTTAGTTTATCCCCTTTTTGTTCAGAAACGTTGATTCCACTTCCACAGTTTTATTTCATTTAAAAATTGTTGGTGGTTCTATACAAAAAACAAATTAATTTCATGAAAAAGCCACAATATCTGATTTTATGATCGAAAGCTAATTAAAAGAAACTAAACAGATAACAGAATGAAGGATTGTACTGTGTGTTGGGCAAAACTTACTTTTATTTTTTATTTTTATGCATGAAACATAAAATAAAAACAACGGTCAAAAGCAGAACCGTCACAAGTGTGCTCTGATTTCCCCTCTTCCTCAGATGAAGATGTTTATGGTTTAAAGGGGTCCTGATCTCTCTCTCCTGAAACGCAGAACAGTTTCCATGACTTTCCAGGAGCAGGAATAGTGATTGAGTGACAGTGTAGCGTGTTACAGGTGAGTTCTGCTTACCGTGTTTTGCACGTAACACATGTCAGCATGCCAGCGATGATGAGGATGAGAAGAACTCCAAACACAATTCCAGCAGTTAATGACGAGCTTCTTCCAGCTGTGAGGAAGTTAAACATAATGAAGAGCTGGATAAATATATTATTTAAAAGACCACAAAACAGTCTAGTGCCATAGCAACCACAATCACATGACTTCCTGTCTGTCCCAAACAATGACAAGTCATTTGTGTTTTTAATCCCAAGATTAAACTTATGATTTATTAAAGTTCTCCCCAAACCAAAACATGCATTTGTATTTACTGTATGTTTAGAAGACAGAAGTGATCATGTATAATATAGATCAAATTCTTGCTAAGAGATCTTTGAGAAGCGTTTCTGTGTTCACTAACAAAAGTATTTGTTGTGGTTAAAAACAGAAACCAGAGTTCTGCTGTTATTCCTCATCCAGCACAAACACAATAAATCCAATTTCATCTCAGTTACTTTTCAGTTATTATATATATATATTCCCAGTATTTACTCCAATTATATTACAGCATTTTAAGATGATTCAGTAAATATGAAAACAAAGTGCAAGTTAAAGTGCAATGTGTAACTTTCTGTGTAAAAAGAACAGAAATCTGTTACTGAGCAAGAATATGACAGATCAGTGATCAATGATTTAATTGTACAACCTTTTACTTGACAAATACAACTGTAATATTGTGATGTTAGTGGAGGATATTGTCTGTTAAATGAGCGTTTCTTACAGATAACCTTCAGTGTCAGTCCTCTCTGTGCTGGCAGTTTGTCTGTCAGGTGATCCGTGATGAATCTGAACACATACAGGCCACTGTCCTCTGACCTCAGATCAGATATCTGCAGAGAGCAGTTCTTACTCCCCATCTGCCCAAGGAACGTCACCCGGCCCTGGTACGCGGGTTCAGGAAACACCCCTGCGCTGTGGTACACGTATCTGGGTGTGATGCAGTGGCTCTGATTCAAACACCACATCTCTGAGGTCACTGTGTGTGTCGCCCCTAGATCGGACCGCTCTGGGTAATCATAGGTGCAGGGCAGAACCACAGACGACCCGACATAACCATAGACTGGATCCACAGGGACATGCACGGTCCAGTCAGAAGCAAAAACTCCTATAGTGGAAGTAAATAAGAGAAGTTAATCACATTATAAGACCACAGTACCACATATAGGCAGAAGTTAAAATCTGTGTTTATTAGTAGCTTCTGAGGGACATTATTGTGCAGTGATAAAGATTTAAACTCACCTGATAACATGACAGACGTCAGAGTCCAAACACCTGGAAGGAGATTCACACACATTTTTCTGCAGCAGTGCTATGAAATGAGTTCAGTTTCACGCCTCGTTTCTGATCCTCTTTTCCTTCTTGTTATGATGTCATTATTTCCTGGATTTCCCGTGTGTTTGCGATTCACAGTCATACGTGAGGCAGAATTCAAGCTCTTCAACAAAAACTTTATTTACACATGGAAACCTGGACAAAAGGGTCAAACCCATCAAACGATCCAGAGGACAGTAACAAAGTAAATCTTAACTGGACACAAGACTTAACCGAAACTAGACTTACAATGACAACAATGTAGACAACAAACCAGCACAGCAACACAACAACATTAAAGGCCGGGTGGATAATGTCTGAGAGACAGAGTGCACAGAAGTATGAACAGAAAAAGAAAGAATGGCAGTAAGAGATAAGAAAAGGTGAAAGGCTTGAGTTGATAAAGGGATAATAAATCAGGAAACGCATGTGCTTCCACCACGGATCACAGAACAGAGGAGCAAAACACAAACAAACAACTGTGTGACAGACAAACATCAAACCTACAGAGTGGGTTTATTCAGTCCCACTAATGCTCATACAAACCCTCATGTCATCCTCATCTCATAAATCATGTGTATTGACAGATCACGGATGTTTTACTGCAGTCACACTGTTTACTGTTATTTGTTTGTATGGGTTTTGCGCGCACACCTGTCCTGTAGCTCCGCCCCCTGATGACGGGAGGGCGGGGCCAACACCGCTTCCGCATGAGATACAGCAGCGTTTCCTTTCCGGAAATTTCCTCAGGGTTCATTTCCTCATCGGACGGTCACAGAACCGAGACGGTGGATTCAGTTCAGATACTGAGAAAACGAGGAAGCAGCAGTGAACCGG
>JBAJNP010011367.1:0-14893 GCA_036877545.1 Yasuhikotakia modesta
GTATACTACCATTGACCTAAGGGTAAAAAATGCCTTCACTTAAACTGTAAATAGAGCAGCTAAATTTAATTTAAACCCTTCGTCTAGGTTTTAAAATGGTCACGGATCATTTCTGACCCTTAAGACAACACAAGGGTTAAACACTTTAATTTGTCTTTGTACAATGAACAATCTTAGTACTGTGTCATCAATTGAGGGTTCTTGAAGGTTCCTGGGTGCAGCAAAGCCATCTGAGATCCATCACTCTGTCTCACAAGAATATAAACAAAAGGAACCTTTGTTTGATCACAAGAAATGTATTATATGTGTTTTATGGTCCACACAATTAAACTGAACGTTCTGATTCTTACTCCAAATATACGACAAGTATAAGTCAGGCTGCTCACATTTCATGTCATGCCTCCCTCCCCAGGTTGCGTTTGGCAATCATCTACCATTCTTTCACAGTACTGTGCGTCCCTCATTCATTCCACCCTCCCCCATCCAGCAGGCCGCCGCAGACATGAATCAGCAGGCATTGGGGGTAAAGTGTGTCAAAAGCCGAATTTAGACAATATAATCTATAAACCCTTGAAACGATCACAACCTAATAAACTGTTGTAATGTTAGCATATAAAAATGCTTCATTCTCACACAAACAGCTTATATAGCAGAACGTCATTTTGCAAAACAGTTTGATATGATTATAAGGTCTTCAAAAAAACTAAATTCTCTTATTAGCTATATGGTCCAATTTGTAGCATGTACTCTGTTATAACAAAAAATAATATTCTCCAAAACATTTGACTAGATACATCACCTATCACACAGAATGCATGATAATCTAGAACCTTCGAAGAACTTCAAAAGACAAACGTAGACAAAACTGACAGCACAAAGGTGAAGCAACTCCATCCAACAGATCTGATCCATTCTGCCCCGTCACCGGTCGATCTATTGATCTGGTCTGGGTGTACACAAGCTGCAGCGCATGAATGGAAAAATGAAACATTAGCCTTTAGCTGTAGCATGCTGACCTAGTGCGCTAGGTAACATTGTTAGCACTGAAGACAGTCTCGCCCTTGGTAATCAAAGCGTTTGCACAAAAGAAACGATTAAACTCCTTCTGCCAACATGAAAACTAGACATTCACAACCACATATCCCCTATGGTTAAACTCTGACTTGGTCAGTCCTTAAAAAATTAGCATTAGCACAAATCTATAAGCAAACAAGAAATGAGTCAGAAGCAGGGTGGGGAAATTTGCCATCAGCCGTTGACATTCGAGGTCAGAAATAAGGCACTGCACCGCATTGTGAAGCCTGTGTCTTAACTGAATGTGAAAGGGCAAAGGGAGGCCATTTTATTGCACTGACATCAATGCAGAAATATGTCGGCCTGTTCCTTTTCTCTTCATCTGTGACGAACACAAGTTCTAAGGTTTTGAATTAAAGGTTCACACAGATATAATGTAGCAAGTGTCTCTTGTGTGACAGCATCATAACTATTACTGAGGCAAGTATGATGCACACATTCCTCACCGTCTGAATCACCTGTAAAAAAGGCTCTGGGTTTATCTAATATATACACAACCATTGTGACTATTTAGATTTACAGGGTGATAGAATTTCTAAACTAATTCCTAGTTTAGCAATTGAGAAAGTGTCAATGTTTTCCTTTTTGACCATTATTTCTTACTAACTTTTAATAACTGTCTATTTCAGGATGGCCAATTTGACAGATTCACATAATAATTATACAGATATATTCAAATTCCATGAATTCATTTATTAATTTTTGCACACAGACCAAAGATTGTTCTAGATGCACGTTATCTTAAGCGTAGCCCAGCAACGCCCATATTTAAATACATTTTATTACTTCAACTTCTAATATTCAACGCAATTGTATTTAAAACAAAATATATTTGCAACAACAGTTAAATTAATAGTTATTTATCTTATTAGGCTTGCTTAAAATATTAATCACGCCAGTACACATATTGCAGTGTAAAGGTTATGGTGGTGACGCCACAATATCTTCTTTGTCACTTACAAAATAGCGTTTGCACGTCAATCCCCGATTTAGTTGCATTTAATGGTAACGTCCAATGTGCAAAAAACACATTGTAACGTCACATACGAAGCAAATGCTACTGAGATTTTCTCATCAGGACTGAATGAATTACATAAGCATGTTCCTACCCAACCAAATCAGGAAACACAGTTTAGCAGACACGTTGGCATCTTATGCAGCAATAAAAAGAACTGACGCGATTGTACTGAATAATCTCACGTTTGCTAAACGTGTCCCCACTGCGATGGATTAGACTTTCCTTCAACTACATACAAATACCATAACCTGAGCACTTTAAAATATACAGGTTAGTTTTAAAGCCGAGTAAAGGGTTTGTAGCCTGGAAGTTTGGCCAGAATAATGGAATGAAACTTATGTAATAACCTACGACCCGCATCCAACATATTCCATAGTCCGATCCTTAAGATAATATTACCGTATTGTGCTTCATTTCATCGGGAATATGAGAAAAAGTCTTCGTTTCTTTGAAGCTCCTGTTTTTTCCGCCCCACCTAACTCATGCATTGGCTTCGTAGAGAGTAGAGTAGGTGAACTGCCTCGCCTTTCCCCGGAGCCAATAAAGCGGATTTAACGAAAACCCAACGTGGGCTGACTACGCATTCGATTAAAAGATCGATATCCAAAAACCCCTCACCTCACAAGTATTTTCTTCGGTTTCTCCTCTCACGTTCACCGGCGTCTGCGATCAGCTGGCGGAGGGAGTGACGCGATTTGTAACAGCTGGCCGCTGGATCTCCGACGTCAGGAGTTCGCTTGACGACTGTCTTCCGTAGTTGGTAAATGACTTCAACTTCAGCCAACGTTAAGCCTGGACGCCCAAGAAAAAGGGCGGGTCAACACGTTGCCAACCAATTAAAACGTTTTCTACTCAGGAACGATTCGTTGTCAGCCAATCATCTGTATGTGTGAAAGTTTCCGAACACTCCCTAAAGTTCTTATTAAATTTCCAAATAACTTTGCGTTTATGCAAAGAAAGTTTATCCAGCGTTTGATATGTAAAGGTGGGGTAGTTTATGCTACTTTAGTTTATGCTCGGATTTATGCCAGTTTTAATTTATTTTATTCAACAAATGCTTACAAAAAATATAAATCCCTATAATGCACAGTTTATTATTTGTTTTCGTTTCAATTTCCCTTACCTCCTTCGTCTTTACTCAATGCATTTTTGTAAATAGGTAATGTTTATTATTATTTTAATTTTGAAAACTACAAATCTTTGTAGTTTTATAAGTACATCTATGCTGACACAGATGTTTCGTTACAAAATTGTCAATAAAATGTTTGGCTGGCATTTCTGTACATGGTTCCCCCTTAACCTTTACTGCTGTTGCTAAGTTTGGCTGCTCAGTACCGTGTTTACACTCTAACTGATGGCCTTGTTCTAAGTATAGGGTCACTGTCTGTGCCAAAACCAGAGTCGTATGAGGTCGTATCACTTTTTAAATAAAATCTGGGACGAAAATACATATAATTTTAGGCTGCCCATATTACTCAGCAATGAGAAGTGATGAAAGTATTGATTTGGACTAATCTGTGAGGATGCCATGCCAAAAACATTAGCAAACCGAATCAAAGGGTGCAAAATAGCAGATGTGTAAGAAAACATGACATCCAAGAGAGTGAGAAAGCGCTTGACATTTAGGCTAATTATGAAACTATTTCCTTTCTTTTTTTTATATCATTTTGTTAATTTGTTGAATGCGCCCAATCCTTCTGCATGTAAAGATGTGTTGTTTGTGCTGTGTTGTTTGTACCAAGCAAATTACTTAAAAACATGGGCGGAGTATGGGAGGAGTTCTGTTTCCATGGAGAAGCGTCATCATGCGCTAACAAATGACCTTTGAGACAGAACCGTGACTTTATCAACTAGGATAAACTAAGGGCAGTAATTATAGGACATTGACATTTGTTTTATTTCAATATCATAACAACCACTTTTTGTTTATTTTGTGATTTTATTACAATGAGCTTTGGATTACACAAAAATTACGAATACAAAACCAATCGTGTTCGCAAAGTAAACGGATGTTTGCTACAGTTAGTCTACTAACTGTACATACATTTTAGCAGCAGCATGTGGAGACAGTATCGCAGCGTTTAAGACCGACGGATTGAAACAAACATGAGTAAAGAGGTTTCAGTAAAACGGGGGTTTCATGTACCACCTTTGACTGCTTCCACAGCGAAAGACAGCAAAAAGAAGAGGAAAGAAACAGGCAAGGAGAAAAAGAAATCAAACGCTGGAGTTAATCAATCAAAAAACACGGGTGAGTTTATAAGCATTATAAACATTATATATAAACATTGTTCGGTTATGACGCTTATAAAAATGTGAAATAATGAGATGAGTAAGGTTTAGCCTTTTCTAAAACACAATTCTGTTAACTAAAACAAAACAAAATACACAAATTCTTCTAATAATTCTTCTCTGTAATTATTAAGTTCAAGATCCTTTAACTGAAAAAATGTCTTAATATTTTATTCCAATTTTCGTAGTTAAATTTTTCTTGTTTCAGTGATGTTTAGATGTTTCACTGGAGAATAAGGGTTAGATAATGGTGTTTGGCACAGTGTGCCATTTTGATATACTATTATACCTTCTATAGTGTCTTTGTGCTGGAGTTTTCACTGAATTCTGCCCTCTAGAGAAACTACAGATGGAACAGTGGGCCAATGGAGAGATGAGTGATTCTCAGAGCAAAGGTCACGCCAAAGGCAAAGAACAGAAGAGAAAATGCAAAAATCCTAAAGCCGTGTCAGATGCTGCCCCGGTTCCAATAGAGGAGGACAAATCTGACTGTACTGATCAAGGACAGAATAGCTTGAGGTGGGAAGGAGTTTTGGAAGATCCTGTTGCAGAGACTCAACGGCTGGAGGTCTATAGAGCCAATCGCCGCAAGCGATATTTAGCATTAAAACAAGCTTTTCTACAAAACCTGCAGACTGGTTTATGTGTGGACTAAGATTCCTCAAAAATAAATACTTGAAACAAGAAGCATGGAGAATTTTGTCACACTAGCTGAATTGTTAGCATAATGCACAATACAAAAAAGCATAGATGCATATGTAAAGCTTTCCAAATGATGGATGTCACTAAACCCTGAACAGCTTTCTGCAAGGTCTGTTTGTGGGTCTAGTTTATAGTTACATCACTGTGGTAAGACTAAGTGCTGTAGACAGCCTTGTAGGAGCTGTTTTAAACAGAAGGCCCACCCTTTAGACCTATGTGCTGATCCCAGCATGTTAACAGTTCTGCTTTCTGTGAGCAATGAAGCTAGTCAGCAATAGCAAATCTCCTAGCAGACAGTTCTCCACTAAATCCACTGAGCATTGCTATCATAGCTTACTACAAGAAGTATGTTTAATATTTTATTGAGGACGTTTTTATTTGGATTTTATTTCTCAGCACGGGTAAATCCATTTAGATGATCCATGTTAGGTGTTTTTTTTTAGGTCAGTCTAGTATTTTTACACACATTTACAAGAACTAAATGTCTATTTTCAGTGCAACAGAGGTTATGATTTATTCAATATGAGACATGGTTTATTTTATTATTAAGTCTACATTGTATCTAAACAATGATGAATCACAAATGTTTTCCCTTTTGTATTGGGTGTGTAAGTAAACATTCTGTGTTTTTTCAGAAACATTTAGTGATGCTTATTAAAAGTCTCTTTACATTACTAAGTAAAGCAATCACTAAGTAGTGATCTAAATATATTTATGTGTAAAATGCAGGACCATAAAATTGTAGTCCAGTAAATGGTCCTGTGCAATGTCCCAATGTCACATGTTAAAGGAGGCGTGGTTTGAAAAGTGGCCTAAAGGGAGGGCGGGATCTAATGTTTCATATGTTATATTTTAATACTACATTAGTACTGCAACATGCCTGAAAATCTGGACTAAGTAGTGTTTTCAAAATGTTTACATGTATCCTATATCAAAATAGCCTGTATTATCCTTCCCTTAGGCCAGGAGACGGAATAATAAAAATAGAATAATAAAAATACAAGCAATAAATCATACAAGCAGCCCAGAATGCAGACAGAATTTCCTTTCCTTTCAACCTTAGAACTTCCTTGTTTAATTTTTAATTACTGGCTAGGGATTTAAAAAACTGCTAAAAATCACCCACAAAATAATTTTAATTTCTAAATTGAACTTGAACTATAGCCAATAAAGTTTTTCTTAGCTTGAACGTAATCCAATGTATTTATATTTACCATAAAGTCCTATTAATGTTTCATGTCTGTATGTGATTTTTGGATTTTCAGTCTGGGAAAACATCCAGATTTTTCTTGACCATAAGAATCCTGTTTAATGAAAACTGTAATGTAACATTCATATTTAATACCTCATGTAAAGTCTGTCACCATGTTTTGCACTAGCAGCCTTGTATTTGAAATCCTCACAGTTCTCAGCAAATGCCTTGTACTGCTTTCAGGTTTACACTCTGCTGCGTGGCCCACATTTCACCTCCCAATTTGGACTGTCATATACGACCCATATTTCTTGCACAAAATCTTGCTGTTAAGCACAGGACAAGTGAAATATGAGGATTTGAGATAGAAAACTGGGTTGTGTGGCAAAAAAAATAACAGGAGATGAAATAAGTGAGCAGCTCAGCGTTTCTTTTGTAATCTGCCCTTTTGTAACATGTTTGTCCTGGTCTTTTATATATGCTTCCCCTTTGTGACCAGCCTCACATTCAGCACCATTGCTCAGTGTTCCTCTAATCCTTCTAAGCTCTGTGATTGGATGTTTGCTCGGTGATTGTCTGGTGTTCTACATGTGCTTCTTTGCAACTTGATGACCAACTACGCCACCTAGATCCACATGCACACAATATGCCAGAATCATATACAGTTGCTTTGCTGAGTGAACATAAACTCGACACTTCATTACAAATAAAGCATATTTCATATCTTAATTCTTATCAGTTGTCTGAATATCTTGCTTTTTAACTTTATTGATCAGAATAACAGTGTTTAAAATACTGTGTGTGAAGTGACATTAAGTTGGTGTTCTTAGCCCCAGATTTTAGAAGCTTAGATAACAGTTATACAAAAATTATAGTTATACAAGAACAGAATAAAATGTTGTGCTCCGTGCTTAGCTGTGTAAGAGTAGCAGGTCTCCTCTTGGAATATGAATATAAAAATGTCAAACTCTGTGAACTGTGTACAAAGCTTTTGTTGAGACATACTGTAATATACTGGCCTCTATCCGTGTTTCAAAAACAGACAGTTATGTGAGTATGAGTCTTTTGAGTGAAGGCACAATGGATGGGATGAACTGTGGACAGAATGGCTGAATGAAGACTGTTCTGAGTTCAGACTTTTGTCAGTGGTCACAGAGGCTGGAGTTTCAGCCAGCTAAGATCATCTGACCTACAGAAGAAACAAAATCCCATAAAAGATAAACATTTGATTATGAATCACTAATGCTCAGTTTTTTTAGAAGTACACCAAGTATTTTGTCCAAAAAATGGTTAAAGGTTACTAAATATAAAATATAGTGTAGTGCAGTATACTGTAATATAGTATAGTATGGTATAGTATAGTATAGAATAGCATAGTACAGCACAGCATAGCATAGCATAGCACAGCACAGCACAGCACAGCACAGCACAGCATAGCATAACACAGCATAGCATAGCATGGCATAGCATATATTACTATAGCAAAGCATAGCATGGAAAGTATTTTCATATTTTAGGATGCACTTGACCTACATTTCTGTTCATTTGTTTCAAATCAAGATTTAAATTAAAGAGTAATTTAAATCATAATTTATAATATGGTTTCTTAATATTTGTTACATTATATTTAATGAATTGTGATGTAATGATGTCACAGCAATACTGTCCTATTGATTTATTCACTATTGTTTACTACAGTTTGCAGCTTATACACAGTAAAAGCTATAATAGTGTATAAGTATAAGCTCTTGTTCTATATTGAACATTGCCAAAGGAAATATCGGCTGCACCTCACTGAAGTAGTATTGTGTTTTCATGCAATTATGTGCAACTAAATAGTTCCATGTTGTCTCACTCACTTTGCCTCTGCCCTGGTTATCACTCGTCCTTCAGCCAGCCTCTCTGCCACCACTGACACGGCTGGTTCAACATTCAGTCCTGCTGCAGCCACCACTTCATCATGCCTATAGTTCATATTCAGCATCAATATTTCATGCTTTACAGTAGAAGCCGGTACAGCAGTTTTACATGTTTTACATGTTTTACATGTTACAGCTTCTTACTTGAGGTAAAGTGCCAAAAATTTCATGTTCTCAAATTTCCCCTTTAGCACCATCTCAGTGTATCCCTCTCCATACCCTGCACACATTATAGAGCATGTATGTAATTATATTTAATACCTATGCAAAAAAAAAACCTACTTGTGAACAAGAAGATTTGAAACTGTGACGTTAAATATGGTGTGAGATCCACACCAGCGTATCGAATGGTTCTCCCCAGCAGGACGGTCCAATAAAAAGGCACTGTGTTTAGCTCCACCTCCCTGCGCAACATGCCGAGGGCTGCGATCCTTCCTATTAAAGCAAATATTATATTGGTGTCTGCCAAATCATCCATTGTTTAACCTATTTGAAATCCAGAGTGTTTCATCATAGACCATACTGAGTGCCGTAGTTCTAAGGTTGCATTCATCCTTGCAAAAGCATGCAAAATTGTTGTTTTGATCTTGTCTGGGTAAATGGACCAGAATTATCATTGACTTAAATTTTCGATTAGCATTAGCAAGTAAACGTATTGTCTATTTAGGAAAAAGGGGCACGCTATTCAATATGTCCCCCCCCCCCCACATTCTGTTTCAGTAGGAAATGTGTCAATGACGTCAAATAAAATGTGTCAAATAAAACGTTACTGATTTAGATTTAGTAAAAGTCACAAAAATCAATTATTGAGTTAAACACATCAGATCACTTTAGATGTGTTGAGTTTTAGTTGTGTAGAAGATAAAGCACATCAAAAGTTTTAATTACCATGTGCCTGCGCTACCTGCCAGTGACCAATGCTAACTCTCTGGCCTTTAGCCATTTTGAGAGGAAAGGTGGTCAGATCTCCTGCACAGTAGACGTCTGTTACATTGGTCCTCATGTACTGTAAGACAGGTGCATGATGAGCTTTAGGTGGGTTTTAAGCAGTGATTGAGCAGAATTAAGGTGATTACAAGTTCCTACCTCATCCACCATGACATAACTCTTGGAGTCCATCCTTATGGGACTCCCTTTCAGGAACTCTGAATTAGGATTTACACCTTGTATGGAGATAATTGGGGAGATGAGAGTACAAGCAGAACTTTGAAGAAGCTTTCAGAGATTTACATTGTCAGAATAAAGGAAAATGTGTGATTTTAAGGATTTGGGTTTTTGAGAGCAAAGAACTGTTGAAAAATGTTCTTTATTCTTCTACCTGTTGTACATACCAATTCCAACAAGTAACAGGTCAGCTTCAATAATTTTGCCACTCTTCAGTTTCACTGCTTTAACCTGTGAAAAAACATGTAGTTCTGTTAAAAGCCAAATGAACTGGTGAAAAAGCACACATTCATCTGTTTAATTAATTTCTCTTAATATTCTATTTTAGTAAGTTGCTAAGCTGCAATACATACTGTTTTTGTAAAAATTCACAAAAATCAATTATTGAGTTTAAACACATCAGATCAGTTCAAAAAAGGTTTCCCCAATTCTCAATCCAAATTCTAAGAAAAGCCAGTTTGACTGTCACGTTCACAAACAGAAAAACAATCTGGCTACTGTCATATTTGCACAGCAGTTGCTTAGAATTTAAGCTCAACTTCATTTAAAAATAAATTGCCATTTTATGTTTCAGACAGATGGCCATAGAGAGACAAAAGCATCGGATTGCAGCTTTAACTTAAAACATTTAACAATGACACATTTTGGAGGCAAAATAACTCTGTTGACCACACCCTCCTGTTCTCTCCTTGAACCTCTGCGACAGCATCGTTCATGTAGAAGACCACTCCCCTCTCCTCCAGCATCTCAAACATAGTAAACCAGAGTCAGAAGATAAACCAGAGTCAGAAGATAATTGTTGAAACAACAAAGCAGATATTTGTACCGCTGAGATCATTTACCATCATGGTGACCTTTCCTATCTCTGGGCCCAGGGTCTTCTGATAGGGAAGCTCACTGCTTCCAATGATTGTGATACTACTGGCCATGTCTATCATGTAGGCGGCCACCTCCATGCCTTAACATTTCAAACACACTGAGTTAGTTTCTGGCATATGTATGTATGTTTACAAAAATATGTGTTAATTTGTCACTTCATTAAATAATGTGCAAAAGTGAAAGTAGACACAGGTAGGAAGTGTGTGTGTGTGTGTACCAACAAAGGAAGTGCCCACAACGACTGTCCTGCAGCCCATACAGGCGTAATGGATGCTCCTGGCATCTTCTGGTGTCTCCAGCATCAGCACGTTCTCCAGATCTGCACCAGGGCAGTCTAAGCATTTTGCTCTGAAAAATAAAGACTAAGTTCTGCATGGATAAAAGTGAAAAAACACCTTATACAATATGTGAACCGATGCATCACAATATGCAACAATTCTATTCAATTAGACACTTACCTACATCCTGTTGCAATAAGAATCTGGTCATAACTCTGGATTAAGCCATCATCAAATGTTACTGTTTTCTTGTCTGTGTCTATTGATAAAGCCTAAATAAAGGCAACGGACGGTTTGTTTACATGATTCTGGTAATGTAAAATGAGAGTGCTGATGGAATAAGTTCAGATCTCACCTCTTTCTTCAGCCAGACCTCAATGTCATAGTTATGAAAAAATTCCATTCTTCTAATTAGTAGACTGTCACTCTCAGCATTCATTACCTACAACATAATTGTATTAAACTTTACAATCTGCAGCTTATAGATCATTAACCATCAATGTTCTCTATTTCCTTTAAGGTTTCTTCATTTGTAGCAACACAAAGAATTGTTTAAACCACATTATTTCGAACTAGATAAGTAATGTAACAGCTAGAGACAATTAAATATTTTATGTAGATAATAACAGTATTTGTATTTCACAAGGGTAAATCTGGTAAAATTCATTAAGCATTAGGGTTAAGTTTGTATTTTTTGTAAGCCTTTAAAACAATAGTGATGATGTAATCATAATATTTGCATTCTTAATTGGTCTTCTTATATTTATTTTCACATTGAAATGGTATTAGTATGTCTTGTTGTCCCTGCATATATTTAACCACCGAAAGCCATAACTGCACTGTGAATGTAACTATGTGTTGATTCATGTATGCAGCCTAAATAAAGCAGGAATGCGTGGGTGTCATGACAACAGCAAAGTAACGCTAATGTAGCATTTCATTAACATAGAACAAAAGGAAGAACCCAACTTAAACACTATTATACTGCCTGTTTTGTTGCAAAACTGTCAGAAGACAATAAAGTTGAGTCAAACAATATTAGCAGAATAATATTAATATTACACAAACAATTTGCTTCACCTTGCTAAGTCTTGTTTTGTCATATGGAAGGAGATCGTCTCTAGACACCATAATAATTCTGCCCCCATAGTTTTCTTGTCGAAGTGTCTCTGCACAGATCAATGAAGCTGCCCCTGTTCTCAACACACACCAGCATCCACAAACATACACATGATGGAAAACAGACAAAATAATGGGGAAACATACAATGTATAGATCAGTTTCTAACCTCCTCCTAAGAGGATCACAGTGTGAGATACCCCTTGATCTCTAGCTCCCATCCACTTTAATCGCTTTGGTTGACCCTGAATCTACACAGAGATAAACACAGTTAATACGTTCTCACTCAAATATAAAACATCATATGGTGTTTAATAATTGTCATAAAATGTTTGTTTATTACATTATATAGGATATCAAATATGCAGTTAATCAGAGGGCCATATAAAGAGAATGTACCTTTTTTTTAACAGACACATAGACTTTGTTGTTTTCAACTTTCACCTGTCAGAACACAGTGAGAAACAATTAGTAGCGTGTAACATGAAAATATCAACTATTTAAAAATGACATTGTACACGTTTGTTTGTTTATTATAGGCCTACATTATTAAGCTAGTTTTAATCTGCAGTACAAAACTGTTTGGTACAGTAGCTGGTTGTGTGTGAATGTATGACAGAGTGCCTTGTGGCAGGGCAAACAGTCGACTCCAGGATACTCCTCCAAATCTCCAGTCTTCACATTAAAACAGGAACCATGCCAGGGGCATCGAACCCTGTGACCTGACAGGACTCCTGCAGAAGAGCCATACATTTACACTCAAATGCATATAACGTATATAATCCTACTTATAGACACCATTATATAGACACTTTATGATGAACTTTTAAGCATTAGACAGTTTCTCTTAGTGTGCCCAAAGACGCTGATGTTAAGACGCTGAAGTCTTATTATTATGAACGGGGAAAAGTGCAAAACTAAATATGGCCCCTCAAACAAAGGAAATTATCAAGACAAACAATTTAAATTTATAAAAACATGCTAGCTACAGTTTATGTCAGGTTTAATATATATGGATTTTAGAGGTATTGTTTTTTTTCCCATTTAAGTAAATAGGACTTGGTATAGCTGGACCTGTCCAGAGGCCTTGCAAATGTGGCTACAGAGTAAAATTACTTTCTTTAAAGGGACTTTGGTGTGGCTTTTTTTTAATATTGACAAAACCAATTCATGACATGCTACCTTTGCTCAGTGCAGCACCATAGTGTGTGCATTGGTTGCTGATAGCACTGTATACCCCGTCACAGCGTACCAGCAGAACATTGTGGTCTCCCACCTCCACCTCCATCATTCTAGATCAGAAGAACTCACACTCAGACATCTTGGATTTGACTTTGTTCTTCAACAGCCTTATTCATTTTAAATGGCCTTTGATCACATTTCAAAAGTCTAAGACAAAAGTGAAACTCACTCTCCATCCTTAAGGTGTGACTCTGCACATACTTCATCCGTCAGCTCTTCCTCTTGATCCACACTGTCCACCACATCTATGACATTAACACACAGGATTCAGTGAAAATGCATGTTAAGAGTTAACATAGCAATGGTGCAGAAAAAGTATGTTTTACCTCAGTTTTACATGAACAATTTTATGGAGAGAATGAAGACAATTATTTAGAAGTGTTATTCAAAAACAATTATGAATTAGGTCCAGGCTTCCCACAAATTGGTGGGAATTTCCATGACTCACCCTGTTGACCATGATCACAGTATAGGGATTTTAGGACAATTTGCATTAACAATTTGCATGAACAAATAGCACTTTCTTGAATTTTAGAAAGCATCACTTCAAAAGTTATGTTGACTACATTTAATTAAATTAAACCTATACATATATTTATATACGCATTTGTGGCTTAAATAAGCATTTGTGTTTCATATATAGAATAAAGCTTGAGGCTCACAGCTATGCCCCTATAAAATGAATGTGCTGCCATAGTAGCGTGCAGTGCTGCAGCAGCCCGCTAGCGCTCGCGGACAGTGACGACATAACTTGCGCGCGCCCGAATGATTGACAATTGCATCACGTAATTTTAAAAAAGATGAGAGAAAGCAAAGAAATACGTCACGTGACAGATGATACGTGACTCTAAATGATAGACGACGTGATTATGGTAACATATTTGAACAAAGTAAAAATTATAAGTATTACCTGATAATAAATAAGTCGTACTAATAAAAGAAAGCTACTAATAAATTACATTACATTTATTTATTTATACAGTTTTCATACCCAGCGTTCGGTTTTTTGTTTATTTAAAAATAGCAATGCACAATAATACAATAAAATGTTTACCTGATTTCTCCTCGGACATTGCGAAATGATTTGCGGATAAACTGTAAAATGATCTTTATAAACTGATGCTTTCAGGCGACGGCTGTCATACAATCAAACTCTCGGGACGGCGGTCATGAATGTAATGATTGGTGAGAAAGTCCTTCACCTCGGAGACTAAACGTGTCCATTATCCGGATGCTAAAACTCACTCGAAGTTGGTTACTCCCCAAAAAAGGCCACATTTACTGTTTTAGGACAGAAAAGGTAAATTGTGTTTCCAAAAGCTGTTAGCCAGTGGGATTGCATATGTTGTAAAGAGGGTATTTAGTTGTAGAAGAGCCATGCCATTTGTTGTGGATAACAACAGAAGAGAGAACGGCTGAGCAAGCAGCACACAACAATGGACATTAGGGCAAAGTGCGTGACTCCGCGCCTCTGTGTAAAATCCTAAAAAAAGTCGACCAACTATTATGACATGGTATTATACACTATAGTATTGTTTAATATAGTCTTGTACTATAAGGCATGGTATTATTGTTGTGTGTTTACACAGAGAAACATCTTTACCATTTAAAATTCTGACTTTGTGCTTCCCACAAACAGCATCATGAGAGAAATAGAAGCAAGACATGAAACTAAAAAGTAGAATAGCATCACTGTAGAATAGCATAATCTATATACAATGCTAAATTACATGCTATACGTTTACATTTATATCTAGACATTTAGCAGACACTTCTCCAAAGCGACTCACAAGGTGAGGAAAACAAAGAAGTGATAAATCACAAGATGACATTACAAAGCCACAGCCATATAAAGATACAATACTCCAGTGTTTGAGTGGATTTCTATACCAATCAATCATTAAACTAACTTAACTTTAAGTTAGTCCTTAATATAACTTTTTCCTTAACTTAATTGCACGTAAACATTACTGTAAAACTGTGTGTGTGTGTGTGTGTGTGTGTGTAAATATAT
>JBAJNP010011368.1:0-12557 GCA_036877545.1 Yasuhikotakia modesta
TCATTATTTGTTTTCAGATTAAGAGAAAATTAAACTTAATGCAGGTCAATATTGACAGCATATGCAAAATGTTTGATGTCTCTTAGCAAGACTGAGTTTTGTGTGTTTATGTGTATATAGTACCAGTCAAAGGTTTGTAAACACATCATACTTAATTAATATATTTTTTCACATTTTAGAATAATAGTAAATTTATGAAATAACACAAATGTTACTTATGGAATTATGTTTTTAAAGTTTTATCCTGACCTGTCATTGGCTGCATTTATTGTTTGGTTTAAATAATCCGATTTAAAAATAATAATTGTAAACTTTACAGTCAAGTCAAAGTTTTCAAACTTTTAACTGGTACTGTATATAATATAATGTATATATATTGATTAAATAGAATCTTGTCAACATACATTTTCCTGCTGAAAAGACAAGTTTTGTATTTTGGAAGATTGTCAATATAAAATCAGTTTTTTTGGTAGACCAAAACTCTCCACTATAAACCAGTGTGGACCAGCATTTGAAAGTTAGTCTTTATTTAGTTTCTCTTTATCTAAAATATCTAATTTATCTGTAGTTTATGCATTAAATTTGGTGGTCTACACATGGCTATTGTAATTCAGCACATGGGTTTAGAACAGGAGTGCCCAAACTGGGTTCTGGAAGGACATTGTCTGGAAGTTTCTGTAGTGTGTAAGACTCTGATTGGCCCTTCAGTGGCCCTCCTGGAACAGGATTGGACATCCCTGCTTTAAAGCTTTTGGGACACATACTGGGCCTCATTCGGTGTCTCTATGTCTGGAACATACATGTGCGCTTTGTCGCTTTTTCACAGGTTTGGATGTTCACATGCTGGAGAAAGAAACGTTCATATTTTGGAATGTAAATACATTTCTGCTTCTGTTCTGCAAGTGTGTTATAGATGTTTGCGTTGGTGTATATTAAATATATTTATAAGTCTTTTCATGTGTATACTGGAATGAAGGAGCCATTTTGGTAGGACATTTTCAAATGTAGGATCAAAAAATAATTCCTTTCAGTCATAAAAATATCCAAGTACTTCCAGATTTTGGTTGTTTGGATGTTGTGTTTTATATTATACGTGTTACAAACTGATGTGATTATTATTGTCACAATGGCAACCGGAACGGCTCTGATGTTTTACTGTTCAGTTCTGTAAATCTTATTTTTATTTTATTGTAACCTATGTTGTGTCACTGTAGGTGTAAACTGATGGAAGTATAAACACTTGAAAGGTAAATACATTCTTTAAACGTTAGTGTTGTGTTTTTTCAGTTGTTGAAATAATATAATGAGTAAATAATGGAAGAATTTTAATGTTGTGTTTAATAATGAGTGAACTGTCCCTTTAAGAGACTATTTTTAGCATCAAAATTTCTTAATAGAAATGAATAAATGCATAAAATATTCCTACAGTCACGACAAAGATATTAGAGTAACAAAGATGGCCGCGTTCCAGGTATTACAGGACTGAGCGCATTTCCTATTGGAAAACTGCTGGGTTTTAAATATATAAAGGCAGCAGATTACTAAAGATATGGTTGGAGGTCATTTCACAAAGACACTGTCCAACAGGATGTGTCACTTCCTGACTAATACACACATATTAGAATACATACACACACAGTGCAAAACATGAGGTAAACAGTCGCAGCTGACATGTGTGGCTAGCTATGGGAACAGCACAGGAAGTAGTTTCAGATTCAGGGCTGCCACACATGTGGTAACACTGCGCCTCGCTGCTCTGTGGATGTTCTGTAAATATTACGCTTAATCTAATCAGCTTGCTGCAATCTGCACATCTGAGTCCATGATTGTCTTGCATTCATTCCAAATGTGAAATAGACCTTCACTGCCATCGGCTATCGTCTCAACAGATAAATTAGATGCACAAAAACCTCAGAAATTAACAAGCGTAATGGGCCTCAAATCTTATAACCCAAGAAAATCACATTAAATCCAGATTTCACACACTTGAATTAACTATTAAAGGCAATGATGGTCTTTAAAATTGCAATTGAAAAGGGTTTATTTTGTCTCCCATTAGCATCTGTGGAGTGATACAGAACTATGTGTGCTTTTTGCTGCCTTCTGTCAATGGTGATTCTAAATCACCTGTAGCACACAAATAGTGTTTCAGTAGCTGAAATGGTAGAGTTAGCAGAATTGTGTTAGCAGTGTTAGTAAAGGTCGATTCCTAGGAAACACAAACACACTGGTTAAATCTACTGGTTAAACTTACACTGTAAGTCACTTTGGATTAAAGTGGCTTCATCTCTTAAACCCATAAATGAACATCATGAAATATTTCTCCTCACCTGAAGCTACAATAACACAACTGTCTAAACTCAACTGATGTTTCAAGGGAGAATGATGTCAACATGATGTTAAATTAGCAACTCAGTAGCTGTTATCAAAAAAGGTAAAAAAAATAAATCAAATAGCAGTTTGATAATATATGATAATAATATCAAATAGCAGTTTTGATAAATAGCAGTAATATACATGGAAATAAAGAGTTTAGAAATACTGCATACCTTAAATGTACCACAAGTTGTTTAAGCGTTTGCCAAATATGTAAATGTAACATTTAGGGTCTACAGGTGCCTGAAGCTGAAAGACACCATTTTACAATCATCAAAATTACATCATGACCAAAATACTTGAGAATCCTTTGTTCAGAAGCAGTGATGTGTTCAGCCTCAGCTCACAGAAACAGCCATTCTGCTCTTTAATCGTCGTTTGGCTGAGTGCTACATAACTTCCCTTTGCTATAATTATAATGCGTGAACTTTTGCACCGTCTGACATTCGCACAAGTCTGTGGCTCTTGAGAAACACCTTTTCTCACTGGGCCAACAGTCATGAGTTTATCACCAAACACCACAGACACAGAAATCAAACTCCTCGGCCTGTCTTATCAGCCATTGCCGCTCTGTGAACTTTGTTGGAACGTTTGAGACACTGCAGGAAAGTCCTGCGCAGCTTCCCTGTGGAATTTTTATAGGTTTGAGTTTTTATGGGGATATATAAGGCTAACACTGATTAACACCTTCAGTGCAGAAACTGTCTGTGGTTTGTGTTTGTTTAGTTGATGATGTTGTAGCTTTTGTTTATGAAGTCACTCTCAATAGGATTTATGGCTTTATTACGCTGTTCTCATTCTGAATCTCATTCAATCATCACGATCCAAAAACCAGATGATTCAATGCTAAAGCTACAAACAAAGACTGTCATAACAAATCACTACAGTCTCTGGTTTCCTCATCACATTTGCTTTCTTTAATATGAGAAAAGCCCTTTGTTCCATTTCACTGGAATCTCACAGCCAAACGTTTCCGTGCAGGTATTATAATTTTATTCTTTAGCATGCCAATATTATTAATACACTTCAGCATTATATTAGCAATATAACGTCCTCTGAGATATTTTCACTATAAAAAGTGTGACAACTAGACAGAGAGCTTCACTTATACAACATAGAGCTTCACTTATACAACATAGAGCTTCACTTATACAAAATACAGCTTCACTTATACAACATAGAGCTTCACTTATACAACATAGAGCTTCACTTATACAACATAGAGTTTCACTTATACAACATAGAGCTTCACTTATACAACATACAGTTTCACTTATACAACATACAGCTTCACTTATACAACATAGAGCTTCACTTATACAACGTAGAGCTTCACTTATACAAAGACTAAAACAATGACTTATTTTAAATGACCCATTATGTTCTTGTTACTTGATGCTTATTAATGTTCGGTTTTGTAATTGGAGGAATATGCAAGGGTCCAATAAAGGGTTTTTTAAGAGGCCCAGAGCAATATACTACACAGAAACCCTATTTACAGCCCTAATCTGAGGCAAAGCAAAATCACACACAGGTACATTTAAGCCAAAACAGTGTGGAAGTGATCTTCCTCTGATTGTGTTCTTACCGGCAGACTGCTGTTTTCAAAGAACACTGATTAGTTAGCACTCATCTCATTGTTCGGTAAAGTGCACTTAATAGTGCTCCAGTTTCCTGCTAAATTCTCAGTATTAATTCATTCATTTGTGGCCTGTGCGCCAATGCACTGAACATTTCCCATGAACCCTTGCTGTGGAGTCACTGCAATCTCACTGCTTTCATCTTTTATAACCCCGCTGATGTAAAACAGCTGTATAACAAATGTTACCTAGTTTAATGGCTCCTTTCAGTCCTCAGACCATTTATAGCTCTGGTTCAGGAAAAGGACAGAATCATATCTTAAACAGATAATGTCACAAGTGACACAACAGAATATATGCTGAAGCACTGACAGATTTACATGATCTTTATATTTTGGCAGTAAAACATTTGTCACTTCACGTATAGTGAAAGCTAGTTGTCACATGGCTATTATCTGTATCAGGTCAAATAATCCAACCTGAGAGATTAAATAATTAGTTATATTAACTTACCAGAGTTACTTGCTCAGCTGATATTTATTCATTATAAAACTGCTATATTTTGTTCATTCTTAGTTTGTGTTATCTAAGGTTGTTAACTAATGCATTTAAATAGAACCTTATTGTAATTGATCTTTGTCCAAAGAGAATTCACTGAAAGCAGTTTAAACACGCAACAGTCACCAATAAACATCATTGTGTAACAAAAGCTGCACAAGTGTAAGTCTTTTTACTTTAGAATCTATTTTGTGATCTTTGTGGAGAAATTATTTATTTAAACATACAATTTGTGAAAAACATGAACAACAAAAACTCAAGGCAATAGGCATGCTAACATAATACTGAGGCACTAGCCACCATACAAACCCACACTGTGATGCCACTGGGCACCAACACACGTCTGGAAAAGCCAGTGCGGGAAGGGAATGAGATTCCAGCTCTGAGGAACAATAGACCAAATTCCACAGCAGGAACGAGCCACATCCCCATGGTGTGGGGATATTAGACCCGAAGACTCAAGCGACTGAGGTGACCCAAGGATCAGTTCAGTTCCTGGTGGAGAATTTTAATCCTTGATGGAATTTCTGTCTTTCCAGGGAAATTCCTTTATGTACTATAGGAGATTCCTAGATAATGTTGCTTTTAAACTACACTTTGGAAATAATAGGAAATCTGAGTCTTTGATAAGCACAAAAAATGAACAAGAGAGACATTGATGACAAACACAAAAAACTATTTATATATGTCCAGACTAATTATGTGTATTTTAATCTCTTTTTAATTTATTTGAATAGATAGTTATTTATTATTTAGGGGTGTCCAAACTTAATCTTGAAGGGCAACAGTCATGCATTAGAGTTCAGCTCCAACTTGCCTCAACACACCTGCCTGGATGTTTCTAGACTGCCTACAGTAAGACACTGGTTAGAAGACACTGGTTAGTTGGTTCAGGTGTGTTTGATTAGGGTTGATGCAAAATCCTAAAAGTAGGATTAAACAATTTATCTTGGTTTAAATAATAAGCTTTACCAAGTCAAACTCTATAGAAATAATCTGCACATTTGAGAGCTGTATATAAATGTACAATGTTACTGTGTGACTGAAAATGTTTTACCACAAGTAACATATAGTAACTGTAGCATGTTTAGAAGCAAAGAGTTGTTGGCTTTGCTATCATTCGTAATAAAGGATGGTGTGTCTGTTCTGCATACCAACAGAACAGGAAATGGAATCTTCAGAACAGGAAGTTCTCATCCCAGTGAGAGAACGGGACAGTTTAAGCACATGCTGTCAGAGACCATAATGCACCTCCCTTCAGCACTGATGTGTCGTTTTCCTCTCTTTTTGTTCTAATTTTTCTGTACTCTCTCTCTCTCTTTCTCTCTATGCTCTTCTCTGTCTCTTCCTCTCCTGCTCTCTCACAGGTACGTCTGCGGTGCCTTCTAGAGAGAGAGCACGTTTTCATCATTTACAGTTTCCTGCGATTGTTCTGGACTGGGCTTGCGGAGCCCCACCAGGGCCGTGGCATTATCTGGGAAAAAGGTGGAATGTTAAATCACAGGCTTTCCTGTCTGTCAGCGGGAACCCCAGCCAAACACCACAGCTATAGACAGGGCCGCCCATGAACTTTGACCTTCATAATGAAGCCTGCAGAGTCCCAAGAGAAGAGGCCGCTGCCTTTTGTGTTACAGACTGCAATAATCTGTAGCTCCTATAATAATTCTTTACCCAGAACTGAAGATGAGAAAAAGAGCCAATGGAATCAATGGAAAAATAGCTTTGGTTTGAGGGGTGCTTAGATGTGTAATGGACTGTGTGTCTTTAATAGGTCAAACTGGTCCATGTTAACTTATGGCACACATGGTAATAAATACAAAAATTGAATTGGACATGTAAGCACCATCTGGCCAGCAGGGAGATTCTTGAGCGTTGTGTGCGGGCATTTTAAAACCAGCTGCTGCGCTGAAATGAGGCTGTAACACATTTCTGTCAGTGATTTTCTCACACTTTCACATACACTCACACATGCATATTTACGGTTGGCTAATATCGGGAAGCCCATAATAATCCAGCCATTGAAGTTTTGTTCTGTAATTACTTGAAGCTTTACTCATTGTCTGAGAATTTCCCACACTGCCTTTAGAGAAGAGCAACACGCATAAACATCCTCCCATGACAGTTGGGTTTTGCCATAAAAATGCTACTTTTACGTCTGCGCTAGCTCTTCGTCGCTCCCTAGCCTTTTCAAGACGTTGGGTGGTGATAAGTCACCAAATTATGTAAGATTCTACAACCCTGAAGCGTTATTTGTTTTCATGGTTTAAGGGAAGACAGATGTTCAGAACTGGCGTGCGTTCAGAACCTATTACAACATGACAGATTAAATGTTTTGTAGCTCCACTGCATGTCTCCGAATTGTATGACAGACACGACAACGTCAAAACATACAGGACAAGGTGAACTCCTTGAGAGGGTGGGAAAGAGTCCTTCCCAGAGTCCTTTGGGGCATTAAGAGTCAGGAAGGATAAGGAGGGTAGCTGGGAAAGGCTGAGAAGCTGCAGACACACGCAGACTCGCCTGCGCACACACGCATGCAGTGGCACAGCGAAGGAGACCCCTGCCAGCACATTGCCGTCACTGCAGGCGAAGCTTGAGGAAGGTCACGGGTCTGGTGGGGTTGCTCAGTCTACACTGCCCTGGGAATCGGGAGGAGATTGAACAGATTTAGCCGCTGCTAAATTCACTTCCCCAGGAAATGAGAAATATTTACCTCCCTGAAGGGCAGTTGGGGGTGCCGGGTGGAGAAGTGTATGGGCGGGGTTTGATTGAAGACGGACTCGCTAACCCAAAATCTTTTGTCCCCCAATGGGTGTTCTGGTCAAGTCTTTGTTTTGGCGCCCTGACAGAACCTGACCCAGGTTCTTCATCTTAACAGATCCTTAAGGAACAGTTATTCTCCATCTCTCGTTCAGTGAGAAGAAATAACTCATACATTATGTTTACCATATGTTGTTTAAGGCTGTGCTTTTATATAACATTATATATTATATTTTATTTAACTAGTTATTGTTATATTTAAATGAACTACTTTGATTTATGTAACAAGAAACTGGCTGAACTCCACTGAACTAAACTGTGGAAAGTTCTGACGTCCGCACAGCTGAGACATTGCGTTTGTGTATCACATGATGTGCATACAAATCTGTCTGTTTGTTTTTCCACAATACACAATAAACAGTGAATATACATTGATTCCCTGACAATGAAATTTTCCATCACTACTGATTGCAGTGTTTACAAAATTGTGCTGTTTCAATATTTCATAAACTCCAACGGTGTTTCTTCATTCAATAAAAGATTTTAAAAAAAGAAATAATATGTTAGATTTCAACAAGCAACAGGGCGTTTGGTTGACTGCATTTAGTTTTATTTTCTGTAGCGCTGTGTTGCCAGGTTTGTGACAATTAAAGTAAATTGAATTGAAAAATCACTGCTCTAAAACCCTTCACTATACATGAGACATGTTTTCTGATTGGCCACGGCTGTGTCACATTGTACTGCCGTTTCACATTCAATTTTACAACAAATTTATAATGATCTAACGTGTCAGATCATGTCCAGTTAGAACACAGAACACTTCTGCAAATATTTCACTAAGTTTACACTTTGTTTTGCATAAAATGATTACAGTCTGAAGCATGTTATCTAGTTTTAATTTTGGCAGTTTTAAATTCTCATTGACTATGTAATATTACCAATATATTTATATTTATTATATCTGCATATACTGAATTAGAATCTTTTTCGAAATTGTGGCTCCACTCATCTTGGACATATTTAACAGATTATTAAAACTTTTTTGGCAAAGCTTTATTTAAAAATTTTATTTCAAACCAAATTGCAGCACTCTTATGCTATACATTTAGTTAGCATGTGTTCTTCCTGACACCGACCCCATGACCTTGCCAATGTTAGCAGTATTTACCATCATTTGAACTACAGTAAACCTCAACTGTGTTTGTGCCTCACAGAGTCTGTTGTGTTGTTTACTTAAGATTCAGAAATACAACCATATATGAACCATATATGAACCATATTTAAACCATATATTAAACATATATATGAACCATATATGAACCATATATGAACCATGCATGTTCCTGTTCTCCGGGGACGCTGCTGGGCTGCTGGGTTTACGTGACCTGAGTCTGTGCTCTGCTCCGGGACCGAGAGGGTGGAAGACAGCCAAATGACTGCATGTGTCCGAGCCAGATGTCCAGATGGTTTTGCTTGTCCTCTTCTCTCACCTCTGATAAGGACAGCCATCTGAAATCTGAACGCTTTGTAAGCACTTTTGCTCTGTCCATAGATATTTGGTTTAGTCAGGAAGCTGGTAAATATATGCAAACTTACTCAAAATAAACAATTAGATGTTTATCCTAAATCATTATCCTAAAGATACATTTGTGAATAGCATTAACTGGGGAAATAAAATATTTTCCAAAATATAAAAAATACTTGTGGACAAAAAACAGTAGGAGCAGAAAAATACAGACATGGGCTGTAGAAAACATGGGCTGATAATTCACTTTTGGGCCTGGGTGTTAAGAACTTGTATTTTTATTTAATTATTATTTTTTTAAAAGTAACACTTTTTAATAACATTTTGTTCTGTTTTGTCCACCAATACAGTGTGTGTGTTGTCTAACACACAGTGGGCAGACTAGGCAAGTTTTTTAAAGGGAATGTTTAAGGGATTTGCATTAAATTTAAAGTAAATATTAACTTAACAACTGACTGACAAAATAGTTTAGTCACGGTAACATTTGGAGTATTGCAAAGTATTGCAAAAAACTGTGAAGGAGAATTAAAAACAAATTTTGATTTAAATTATATGTTATTTCACCATTGAGATTCATTTTACCATACAGTATAATGGCCAAACACGAGAATTGAGGTCACATCTCATTAAATACTAAAACACACATCACCTTGAGCTGTTTCTGAGACACAAGACCAGTAACTGTGAGAGGCTCTTTAGTGACACAACAGTTTTCAGCCACTGTTGATGTTTCAGCAGTTGTATAGCTTTCAGTGCATGTGTCATTATAACATCTGACTTGTATTGCTGTTTGATTAGCAGAAATTAGTTCTAAGGCAAAACGTAACAATGCAATTCTTTCACTTCATGTTCACTGTGAAAAAATAAATTATGGTGAAATTATTTATAAAATTAAAAACAAAGAAAAACAATCTCTCCTGCTTTCATTGTTTACTTTTTAAAAACTTAACAAACTTATAAACAAAAAAAAACAAAATATACAATAAAAAAAATCTGCCCATCTGCCCTTACTCATATCTAAATCTCCACAACCAACAGAAACATTTTTTCTATACTGTCTCGATTCTTATGAAGGGCCCTGTATTTGTAAAATACTTTTCACACCCCTGTTTCAGAGATAGTTCATGATAAGTTGAGCTTGCGTTCTGAATGGTGGAATTTTCCATCTTAACTCAGTCTGTGTGAAGCGGTTTCTCTCAGACTTCATCAGTCGCTAAGACGGTCAAACTGCTCCAGTGTGGCAGCAGGTATATTGACTCAGCTGTCGTCTGCTGTTCTTTGAAAATGCATCTTCTTTAAATCACTGCTTTATTTAAAAGAGGCCAAAGAAAATGAAAATGGGCAATGTAAACTGTGAGCAGCGCTGCAGGGCAGAGCCGTTTCCTTTGATTCACTGATATCGTCCCTTGTGTTTGCTCTGGGCGAAATGGCACCTTGCAGCGGGCGTTTGTTCAAAAGGTTGTTCACACACTCTCCTGGTCTTGAGGGAGCACTCAGGAAGTTAACATTCCAGATGGAAACCCGCGAGCACTTGACGATCCATCAACGTGCGTCAAACAGAAACACGAACAGGATTTTTTCTTGAGATCCCTAATAAAAGTGTCGCTGGGATTGTGTCATTTTTAAAGGGGCCTACAATGCTGAACAAAGAGTCAAAAATAGTCTACAGAGATCTTGCAGTCTGTAAATACAATCAAGCTTATTTTGTAACAAAACACAAATTGAATTGAATGTTTTCTGATGTAAATGTGAATGGGGCCAGCCCTGAAAAAGTTGCCACAATGACAGGGTGTTGCTATGCAGTTGCTAGGGTGTCTCTTGGATACTCCAGTATCTAAATTTGGCTTAGTTACAGCTTTCATGTATGACTGATTGCTTTGATACATTTTATCACCAAGCAAAATTGTTTAAATGCTTACAAAAAAATAACATCACATTATGATCACACACAATTTAGTGCAAATGGTTTGTAATGACATTAGAGTTTCTATAAGGTTAGTGAATTAGTTAGTAGTTACTGGCTAGTGGTTCATTTGGATCCACTTAGTCTGAGTGTAAAAAAAATACTAGATGCTTATTAAATAGTAAACAGTATTAACTATTAAATTAAACATAACTGGTCACAGTTATGCTGTTTAGAATCATGTTGCAATATCAGTTTATTATTGCAGTGTTTCAGAAGGACATCAGCATCCATATTCCTGTCACCAAATAATAATAATGTTCTGTCGCTTTATGCACCTTTGCCAGCATTTTAAATAGACCAGGATTCTAAAAATGTGTGTGTGTGTGTGTGTGTGTGTGTGTGTGTGTGTGTGTGTGTGTCTGTGTGTGTGTGTGTGTGTGTGTGTGTGTGTGTCTGTGTGTGTGTGTGTGTGTGTGTATGTGTGTGTGTGTGGGTGTGTGTGTGTGTGACCACAGGAGAAAGCAGAAACTGAGGTTTTTGTTGGTTCTGAATGAGGTTCTGACCCGCAACATGTGCTGAATGAACCCTTAACCCTTTCTCTTCCTGTGCCGGTTCTTCCTCTGAAAAAACACAGATCACACCACATAAGAAACGTAATGTAAGAAGGAGAGAAAGAAATAAACACAGAGTCCTCGAAGGGTCATTTTTCTGGGTGTAACCACTTGTGAGTCTGACTGGTGCTGTTTTATAGGATAAACTGCTTTGTAAGGGTCTGTAAGAGTTTTGGCAGCCTGTGTTTATCAGAAGTATGATCAATAATCCATTTGCTGGAGACAGGGGCTGGTTTTTAGTCTTTGTTGAATAACACCGGTGAACATAAAGCTAACCGACTAGCTGCATAAAAAGGTCTTGAGGAACAGGACACAAATTCAACATGTTTCCTAAGCTTGTTAATTCTTGACTGTTTTGTGCCAACTAACTCAGTACAGAGAGGTTTGTTAGCACAGTGATAAATGACTTGATTTTGTTTTATTTCTATAGCGTTTTTTGCATCCATTGTTATAGTGGCTAAATATACTTGCCTGTAAACATTCAAGTCAGACAACAGCTCACAGCGACTCAAACACATCATTTATTGTATTACATTTTGTGCCTAAACCAAACAAAAGCTTTTCCAAATAAGCGTTCTGCTCGTTGTCACAGTCGAACGGAATTACACAACATCCCGCATGACAACCCGACATTACATCACAGAAGCTGCACAAATGAATGATGTAAACCACACACCATATGTACGCTGTGCGCACAAATACACACAATGATACAACTGTAACTAAATGTGAACACACCCTCAAACCATTTCACACAATTCTCAGCTGCAAAGCATGCTGGGTAACAGGCGATGCTAAAAGATGATTCAATTTTGATGATTCAATGTTTTCTATCATTCAGTCATGTTTTAGTCACAAAAATCATCCAAAAGGATCAAGCTTCAATCTACTATGAATGATGTATTATGAAAACTTTATACTGGTTTCATAAATTGTGTTAATCAGACGTATGTTGGGACATGAGCTCAATGATGTTTTGATAATACATGTGTGTGTTTTTTTTACTATTTTAATCAGTTCTGTATGAAAGTGTGAGTGTGTTAGTGTATGTGTTTTTAGTCACTATTTAGTCACTAAATGGTAATTGTAACAGGATGGTAATAGTCACACACACATACATTGTGTGGGTCAATTATAAATTATTTAAATTATAAATATAAATTATTAAACATACATAAACATACAAAATTATGCTTGTTTGAACATGTAAACATGCAAAAAGGTTTATGTGAGGGTGGGGT
>JBAJNP010011369.1:0-14886 GCA_036877545.1 Yasuhikotakia modesta
TGTTATTCAGAATAACATAGGGGTTTGGTACCACTGCTTCAATTGGCTTAGCAATGCTATTGATTGCTCTCAGATCATGTACCAGTCTCCATTTGCCATTCAGCTTCCTGACAGGCAAAATGGGTGTATTGCACGTAGACTGGCTCTCTATCAGCACTTCTGCTTTCAACATTCCCTCAATCACTGTTCCTATTCCTTCTCTAGCCTCTTCATCCATCCCATACTATTTCCTGTATGGCATTTACATCCCTCTTTTACCTCTACTTCTACTGGCTGTACATCCTTCATGTGCCCTACATCAAAATCTCCTTTGGCCCACAGGTCCTTTGGCAACTCACTTAGCATCTGCTCTTTGTCTTTATCTCCTGACAGCATAATTTGCTTCTGCTGCACCCCACTCTCTGTTTGCACATAGGGAATTAAATACCACCCATGGTCATTACTCACTAGCATTCCATCTTCACCTGTCTCCCATGGTATCTGATATGACTTCCTGACATACCTGCCTAGATCCCTAGCTCTGTGTTCTCCCCACACCCACAGAGTTACATGTGGGCTGCTTTCTGGCATTTCAAAAAACTTCAACTTCTCTGTGCTAATTCTGACTGCTTCACAAATCAAAATCCCCCCTGCAGTCACTTCTGCTGATTCTCCTAACCTAAATCTGTGTTCATATTCAAAATCAGGCCCTGTTTCACTATACTTCATTGTACAATGCCCCCTAAATCTTGGCTCCCTTCCTTTGAATTGTTTGGCCTTTTCTTGTGCTTCTGTGGTGATTTTCTTTAGATTCCCTATCCAATAAACCTCAGGATGTGTTACCTCAGTCAGACACTGCAGTGTCAGTCCTCTGGCAGTAGCTGTAATGGTGGCATCTAATTAGGTAATCAATAGTTGTGATCTAACCTGCCCTCTGATGGTTTAATGCTGTGATGCTTTGGCCGATACTGCAGGCCTCATCTGGTGGCTCCATAGTTAGTAGTATCCACCATTGCCCCATCCTCCATTCAGCAAATGTGTGATGCAATGTGTCCCTGTGATGTGTTTGTATGTGTCTTTGATCTGTCTCACCATCACTTACCTCTGTATTGACCTCATATTCTGCACTCTGGCTTACATTATGTTCCCTGTAACTTTTCATAGCATCAACCCCATGAGAATATAACATATTCCAATCATCTACTGCTCTTTGAGGATATTTCTTGAGTAATTTCATTTCTATTTTCTTTCTGTCTTTATACCTATCTTCTTGTCTAGGCTTTCCCTGTTTTCTGTTTTTCTGTTCTTCCATAGTAACTTCCATTGTGAGTCTCTCTACTTCTTGTCTGAGTACCTCTATTCTGCCCTATGCTCTTCTGACCTAGTCTTCTCTTCTCTGTGAATTGACTCAACTCTAACTCCATCCTCCGCCAACCATTTGCACACACTATTTATCTCCCCTTTATTCCATGTTCCCTCTACAGGCCATTGGAACTGTAGACCCCCTCCCTACTTCTAAAATTTCTCACTTCTAGTGGTTTTATGCATCTGCTTACACCATGCTTCTAAATATTCTGCCTAAATTTTACTTACATTATTGCTCGTCTTACACCACTCTATAGGGGTCTGTGATATGGTGTGCTCTAAAATCTTAGTCACTTCCTCCATTGAAACTCTTTTCTATCCACCTCCTAACTTTACTTTTACAAATATCTGGATGAGTGCAGTAATTTTCTAACTCCCCTACATAAATCAAAATTATCTCTAATTTCTTCTCTGTAGTAACAATCTCAGTAATCTGTGACCACCTCACAACTCTGTACTTGCACACTATTTTAATCTACTTTGTCTAACGAGAAAATATCCCAGCAAACATAACAAGCAGTATTAATTAAATATCTGTGACACAAGCAGATTCACCATGAAATGTAAAGGTAACACAGGATCAGCATCAGCATAAATAATTACAATGCTCACAAAACCAAACACAAATGATTCTTCAACAAACAGTGCAAACAAAAAATGCTCACATACATAAACTGTGTGATGCTAAAAAATTTATCAGCTCTTTACCCTTTGCTATAAATCAAATTAAATGCCTAAAATGTCCACCTGAAACAGTCACCCAAATGCCAAATCACAATGCAAGAATAAATGAATAAATAAAAATGCAAAAGCAAAAGCAAGGACTAAATGTATAATTCAAAAATCACCGAAAGCAATATCAAAGTAAAAAAATCACCATCCGTTCAACTTAACACTTTACCACACGCAATCCCTCACTTGCTAGATACCATGCTTGTGATAGAGTTAAATATATAAATGATTAATAGTTAATCTGAGTAATATAATAATCTATTCTTTTCCCAAGAATATCACATATAAAGTACGGACTTCACACCTGGTGAAGCACTGACAAACTTACGCCTGTCCTGGTTCACTGGTACTACTGACCATTCGACCTTACTCGGTCTTTACAAATTTCACGCCGTTTCTAGCGCTAAAGAGACAACGACCTGAAGGATCACCGGGAACCACGGGACCCCTTATACCCGGCACAATGGCCCAAGGCACACTTATCACACAACTTCAAATATATTAAAAATATGTAACACAGATTTCCCTGTCACCGCTCTATATAAGAACCCAATATACAAACAATCACTTTAAATTCTAAGTGTCCTTCTTCACAGCACAAAACCAGGCTGTTTGCACTTTCTAATTAGTGCCGACAAATAACACCTATCTGTCTATAAAACCGGTAAAATAGGACCAGGAGTTTCCTCTTCTCACGAACTTTTAAGTATAAAAATTTAACTGTATACTTCCCACAAGCTCTATTCTCAATAATTATCCAATTACGTTCGTAAATGGTTACAGAGAGAATTACAATTTGGTATTCAACGCACTGTCTGTATCTTACCTCCACAAACTCCCCAAAAATGACACCGCATTCAGGCAAAGAAATACAGCAAATAACGCTTTGCTTACCTTATACTAAACGACTGGCCAGTCTTTGCAGTTCAATGCCCGATGCAGCAACACCTGGAGAGTTCAGGAGATAACCGCCGTGAGACCGAAGCCTCCTCTGTCCCAATCCAAATTCTTCCCTCTGCAACCCTGCTCGCAGCGCCAAAATGTCATGGAAGTTTTGTTGAGAATAGGGATAACCGACTCAAGATCTAGAATAAAAAGGTTTTTATTGAAGAATTGTATCAGACAGCAATACAATACTGGAACTTCAACAAATGAACCTGACGCAGTTGCAACTGTGTTGAAGTCTCCCTAAAAATCTAAGTTTCAAGCGTTATATCCGCTAAATGACACACCTCCTCTGTCTCTGTCTCTGTCTACATACATGCTGGTAACAAACAGCTTCCAGAACCGGGCCCTGACTGAGGAACCATGGTTTCTTCAATATATCTAAGGCCCAAAGGCAGCACCGCGTGACCTTGAGTTCAAAGAAGGAAATCTGGAGGGGCCTCATTCACAGCAGGCCAAATGGAATCACTTTGCTTCCATGAGGTTTTGTGGTCTAAAACAACATCTCAATGTTGGACCACAAAGGGCTCTGAGTGAGCTAATATTAACCAATCGTCAATATAATTGAGTATGTGGATGCCCTGGGATCTCTGTTACAGAATTTATAGCTTTTTCAAAAAGGTGTTGACAGCTAGTTAGTGGGCACATCAAACCTGCAGTAGAAGGTGCTATGGTCTTCAGCCAGTTTTGGGGGGTTGCGGTGGGGTGGGTGGTTGGTGGGTTGAGTGGGGGGATGGTACCTTAAAGTTGTAGAGGAATTGGCCTCTCCACGCTTGTGCTTGGTTGTTAGCTGAGAATGTGTGATTCAGCTGTTTAGAAGAGCGCAGTTTAGCAAATTTTGTGAGCATGTTTTCTTTTCCTCCCACTTCTCTTAGCACTATAATTTTTGGCAGAGTAACCCTTCCAACCTGTATCAGATTTTACTGAAGTTTAATGATTTGACATTTTGAACCCACATTCCAGATGACACAGTTTAAACAAAACATTAAAATCTATCACAGTCACTGTCAAAAATCAAGCCTTTCCTATCTGACATGGAGTCCTTTCTCTCTGCCAATGCTCGTCCGCTCCAATCTCCTAGCCCAAGGAGCAATTCCTCTCCACCAGACATCTCCACTGAGCCTTTATTCTCATCTCTGGTGCATTGGCCCACCTGCTTTAGTCCATGCACGCCAAGACACTGAGGTCTTCCCTTGCCTCAGCCAGAGACACCCAGCATCTACCTTACTTTTTACATTAATTCATTTGACAGATGCTTTTGTCCAAAGCGACTTATAGTGAATTCAAGATATCTTTATCAATACTCCCCTTCCCTGGGATCAAACCCAGAACCTTTGCACTGCTCCACCAGTTGAGCTACAGGAACCCTGTTATCTATCCCTGTCTCATATCATTCTGTCTGATTCAGCCATTCTTGAAATAGAAACTTAACCATAAAAGCATTAAGAGTAATTCTGATAAACACTGATATCCTATTTTCACACAAACAAAACAGCTGAGGTACAGCTCAGAACAGTCTGAGGTAATTACTCAACAAGTCATCTTAAGTCATCTGCCCAAGTAATGCCTACTCATTCTAATATTTGCCATGTTAACTTTGTACCTTTGCTATCAGTAATGCCTCCCCCAGTATTATCTGTTGTATCCTAGTGTTGTCACAATACCACAATTTTGACTTCAATACAATACCTAAATTAAATATTGCAATACCGAAATAGTATTATGGGGACAAAACAACTACAGGAAAATTCACTGAAAATTTTTTTTTTTATTTATTAAAAATTGCCCAGTGTTATATATAGTTAGCACATTAAGATTTATAAAAGTACGAACAGGATTATTGTAATTAGATCAAAGTCTAAGTTTTTTATTATTGATGTTCGTATATTTGAAACCACACATACACTTGTATTTGCGGAGAAGCTTGGAAAACAAACAGATCCCCATGTGGAGAGTCAGGTCAGCAGTGGTTTGGGTACTTTAAGGCTGGTGCTAGAGGAAGAACATGTTAAGCAAAGGCTGAATTTAAATGTTTCTCAATGGTAAGTTATTTGGAATGTTTGTTTGAATGCTTTAAACGTTACGTGCCCACAAAGTTCTCCCGTCATGGTGTTGAACTAAGCTGCAGTAGTCATAGTGCCAACAGCCTGTATGGCTGACAACAAAATAAAGTCAAGCTCTGAATGTATATTGAATATAAAAACAAAATTGAGTTTTAATTTATTCTAAATACAATACAGTTTAAAAATAATACAATTATGTAATTGAGTGACAAACAGGATAACAGTAAGAATTATTTTAAAGGATTAAACATAAATAATATAGAACAACGTTTTTACAGGATTCGAATGTATGCAAAATATGCACAGAATTCCATAAGAAAACCTCCTACCAACCTTCCCCCTATTCAAGTGTGTCCTAGGCTTTCAACCCCCGCTTTTCCCTGGTCTGGTGAACCATCCGAATTCTCCGCCATCAACGCCTTGATGCAACACCGTGAGGACACCTGGAATGCGGCTCACATACACCTCCAGAGGGCAGTCCACAGAACCACCGAGCAAGCCAACAGACATCGTTCACAGATGTCTTACTCATGGGAAAGGGAAGGTTTAGCTAAACCTGATTAGGATGTAGTATGGGCCATACCCAATTTGGCTCAGTTTGAACTCTCATCAAAAATGAATTTTATTAGCAGCAAGTACTGCAGCTAGGAAGACTATTTTAAAGAAATGGATAGAACCATCCACCTCTACGTCCCACATTTGCTTATCCTATTTCAGAGACATTGTCTTGCTAGAATATTTGACAACTGCTAAGATCAATGGCGCAGAGGACAAGACCATTGACTCAGAAAACGAAGCAAGGGTCAAGGCAGGCAGGAAGGCAACAGCAGAGACCACCAGGGCGGAGCAGACCACCGAAAGAGCCTGGAAAGGCTAGAGAGCCTTGAAAGGCTAGAGAGGCTGAAAACGCTAGAGAGCCTTGAGAGGCTGGAAAGGCTATCTGAGAGTCTTGAGGGCCTAGCGAGACTTGAGGGCCTATAGAGACTTGAGAGTCTTGAGGGCCTAAAGAGGCTCGAGGGCCTAGAGAGACTTGAGGGCCTAGAGAGACTTGAGAGGCTTGAGGGCCTAGAGAGACTTGAGAGACCTGAGAGTCCAGAGAGACTTGAGAAATTTGAGAGACTTGAGGGTTCAGAGAGACTTGAGAGTCTAGAGTGACTTGAGAATCTAACGGGAATAATGAGACTAAAGGGTCTTGAGAGACTAGAGAGGAATAGGGAGGCCTTGAAAGCCCGCTGTGGCGGCTCGGGAGATATGGGTGCCTGCCACGGAGGCTCGGGAGACGATGATATTCTCGAGAATACGGATAATGGGGTAGAGAGTCGAGCAGCGCAGATTGAAAAGACGATCACCTCACTAACTGAGCGACTAGATAATCAGGAAAACAGAGGACGCTGTCAGAGGACGTAACTTGAGGATCATCGGCCTTCCGGAAAAGACCGAGGGTTTGGCCGCTGTTAACTTCATGGAGAAATGGATTCCCGAAATACTTAAGATGGAAACGAAGAACAGATGAGTGAAGCTGGAACGAGCACACAGAATCGGAACCCCTGGGTCTGAAAGGTACTCTCGTCCCATGATTGTCTGCTTTCATAACTTTCGTGGACCGGCAGCGGGTGATGGATGCAGTGAGGCAATTATGGGAGGTGTGCTTTGAGGGGAGAAGAATCTATTTTTTTAAGGACTTTTCTGTGGAGACTCAAAGGAGGTGCCACTGATTCAACGAGGCTTGGAAAAGGCTTCGGGACATGGGATTTCGTTACTCCTTGACCTATCCTGCTACTTTGAGGATAATGGTTGATAACTCCGTTAAGGTATTCAACAGTCCGGAGAAAGCAATGGCCTTTATTGACTCTCTGCGCGCTCCGACCGCTGACACGAGTGATGCGTCCAGGGTTTGATCACTGGACTTACGAGATTTTTTTTTCTGAGAGAGTGACTAAACGTTAAAAACCACCCTCTTGCCTCCAAACCACCCTCTTGATTTTGTGTCTAAAGCATTTGTTCAGTTAGCCGAGTTTACTTGTACATAGTGTGTAGTGGGAGGGGATTTGAACTGCTTAATGGACCCACTTGTAGATAAATTCCCTGCTGGTGGTTCTTTTCCATCAAAGCGAGCTAGATTGGTCGCAGAAATTTGCGCTGATTTGGGATATATTGATGTTTGGCGAATGCTTAATTATGGTGTCAAACGTTTTACATATTTTTCAGGGGTTCATAAAAGTAGCTCAAGAATTGATTATTTTTTGACCCCTAAAGCTTTACTGTCTTCAGTTGTTTCATGTGAGATTGGTAATATAGCTATCTCTGACCATGCACCATTGTTTATGGAACTCCTACATGCTGAAAAAGCGCCTCAGTCTGGTAAATGGAGATTTCACCCCTACTTATTGAAAGACCTTCATTTTATTTCATATTTTCAGTCAGAATTTAAATTTTTTTTCTATACAATTAATCACACCACAGAGGTTTCTCCCTCAACATTGTGGGAAACTTGTAAAGTCTTTTCTTGTGGTCTTATTATTGCATATGAAAGTAAGAAGAAACAAGAGAGTCTAGAAAGACAGCGAGTTTTGAAGCTGCAGCTGGCTGAGGCTGAAAGAGAGTACAATCAAAACCCCACCAATATCAAGTTAAATTAAACTTTTGCTGCTAGAGCGGCACTCAACTCTTTTCTTACTCACAAAGCATGTCAGAATATTTGGTTTATCAAACAAAAACTGTATGAGTTTGGCAACAAGCCGAGCAAATATCTAGCCTCCCTGGTGAAAAAGAGAGCTGACTCACAGACTATTTCATGTATCAAAGACTCCTCTGGTCAAAAACAATTTGATAGCAAGAATATTAATCATATATTCAAAAAGTTTTACACTGACTTACACCAGCGAAAAATTAAATAGGGCTGAACTGATTAAGTTTTTTTTAAAAAATTAATTCAGCAAAAATTAGTGACGTACAAAGAAAAGTGTTGAATGCGCCTATGGTTAAAGAGGAACTCATGGAGGCTTTGCGAATTGCGAGCTTAGGGAAGCGCCGGGACCTGACGGTTTTAGCACAGAGTTTTATAAAGAATTTCAACCGTTAGTACTGGAACCACTGCTTCAGATGTTTAATTTTTCTTTTGAATTGAATTCTCTACCTAGATCTCTTAGAGAGGCTACTATCAGTCTTATACTCATAAAAGGAAAACCAGAGGATGGATGCTCTTCATACGGGCCTATTAGCCTTCTGAATACTGATTTTAAATTACAATCTAAAGTTTTAGCTTTGAGATTAGAGAAGATATTGCCAAGTATAGTATAAGTTGACCAAACTGGGTTCATTCATGGACGCTATTCTAGTGACAATATGCGAAGATTACTTAATATCATTCAATTATCACAACATAAAAATCTTAATAGTATGGTTATTTCTTTAGATGCTGAAAAAGAATTTGATCGGGTTGAGTGGGAGTTTTTGTTTTATACTTTGAATTTTTTTTAATTGGGGGATACTTTTCTACAATGGGTTAAGATTATGTATGATAGTCTGGTAGCAGCTGTTATTACAAATGGTAGGCGCTCTGAGAGTTTTAACTTAGGAAGGGGCACCAGGCAGGGTTGCCCCTTATCACCCTTGCTTTTTGCTATGGTTATTTAACCTCTAGCAGAGGCTGTGAGATGCAACCTGCATATTTCTGGCATTTGTGTCAAAGATAAACAACATAAAAATACCTTGTACGCGGATGATATCCTTTTGTTTGTAACTCAACCAGAGGAGTCTATTCCTGTGATTATGGAGATTTTTGAGCAGTGAGGTTCAATAATCCTAGTGAGGTCCTAGTGAGGTTTCAGGATATAAAATTAACTTTTCTAAATTGGAGGCAATGCCTCTAGGAAGGCAAAGGTCTCGTACCCCTCCGACCTCTTTTCTTTTTAAATGGGCGATGCAGGGTTTTACCTATGTTAGGAAGGATAGCTTTGATTCAAATGGTTGTCTTGCCTCGATTTTTGTACTTATTTCAAATGATCCCAATTCTCCTAAATTGTACTGTGATTAGACGTATTAATGGCTGGTTCAGTTCTTTTATCTAGCTTCCCAGTTTTGGTATTTTTTTGAATGGGTGAAAAATTATCCGGATTCATCTTGGTTAGATATTGAATCATTTAATTTGGGTGATGGCTTGCCGGTCCCTTTAGCCTGTCTCCCGTTCGTGTTGGATGTTAAAAAGATTGCTGGTCTAGGGCAGAATAGTATCATTAGTAATACATTACGAGTGTGGAAATTAATCAGGAAGTGGGAAGGGAAAGCCAAAACTTTGTCACCTATAACACCAATCCAAGGAAATTATGATTTTCAGCCTGGAGTAATGGACAGTGGTTTCACATTCTGGAAAGGATTATAAAAGACTATTTGAAAAGGAGGTGTTGTTATCATTTGAACAGTTGAAGGCTAAATTTAAGTTACCTCAAAACAACTTCTTCAGGTTTTTACAAATAAGGAGCTTTGTGCAGAAACATATTGGCCCTGGATTTTCCTCTTGCCCCACTCCAACAGAACAAGTGCTCTTGGATAGTATATCTAAGAGGTCATTAATAAAGCGATGGTATGAAGCTCTATTAAAAGGAACAAAAGCCAATAATAAGGCAGCCTTAGCTATTTGGGAGCAAGAACTGGGGCTGTCAATTGATGTAGATACTTGGACACAAATTTGGCAACACGCTGACAATATATCAATTTGTAATAGAACTAAGGAGCTACAATTCAAACTTTTACATAGTCTCCAAATGACTCCATTATGCAGGCATAAATTTAATCCAAATTTTTCTCCGTTGTGTCTGAAGTGCAAAATGGAAGAGGGGGACTTTGTTCATTGCACTTGGGAATGTTTACATATTAAAGCTTATTGGGTACAGATTTGTGGTAGACTTAGTCTTATAGTTAATACAGGATGCAACCTCAATCCACTTTATTTGCTGTTAGGTGTTGCTGATAAGAATATAAAAAGCTTTTCTGACAGAAAGCTGTTTAATCTCCTTACTTATGCCGCTCGTAAGAGTATTTTACTTAAATGGATCTCTGATAAACCACCGACAGTGTCCGAGTGGCATAAAGTAATATTTGATTTTCTTTCATTGGAATATGTTACTTACTGGTCAAAAAGGAAAATGGATGTGTTTTATCAGATATGGTCTCCTTTCTTTAAGTATGTAGGCCCCAGGATTTCATGTACCTTTTTGAAAAACCTTGGATGGTTAACATAAATATTGGTTGTTTAGTTTATTTCTTTTTTTTTCTTTTTAAACTGCCGTTTATGTTGGTATGTACTTGTGGACTGTATCTGTGGTCATTGTTCTGTTTGTTCTATTGTTTTGCTGTGTTTAAATAAAGCAAAAAAAAACTAAATAGGTGGTCATTGTTCAATATTCTGGCATAATCCGGCAAATGGTCTACCCAGTTACCACTATGCAAAGGGTTATGCAACATTTTTTCTTAGTGGTCTATGCATTCGCTCAACTTTTCCTTGGCTTTGCAGATTATAGGAAGCACTTTGAATAATCTTCACTTTCAGGTACTGTTAATTGTTCCACTGCCCCTTTAAACTCCGTTCCTTGATCATGTTTAGCTATCATGTTCATGATCATGTTTTTGGAGGTCCATGTTCATTGTAGATTAAGTGCAAATGCTTTGCTGTCTTTTCTTTCAGTGGCTTCAGCCAAACATACCTGCTGAATCCATATTGAACAGTGAGGACATATCTGTAAACTACCTTTTCACTTGAAACTTTCCATTTACTTATGTCCAGTAGATCAGTTTGTGCTTAGGGATAATTTGTGAATCTTGCTAAGTGTAATATTTAAATCAGTGTAATATTTAAACATACTGCACCCTGCATGTGTTGAAACTACCCAACTGCCAATGGTGCTTACCGATCTGCCACGGTAAGCTTTCCACACCAGCTGCTGTCTCTTATCTCTGTCCCATGACACTTTTGCAGCATTCCTCCACTACCCTATTGCCTCACTCTTGACTGGTATCTATCACAGTCAAGCAAAGGGGGAATACTCTGGGTTTGTTCCAAATTCTGAGCTCAAACCCCTTCTCTTGATGCAAAATATGCATTTATCATAATTTCTTTATGCACGTGTACAAACTTGCTAAAAGCTTATTATCAAGTCAAATCAAAGTCTGCATCAGACTACACATCCCTTTTCTTTGGAGATTATCTTAACATTACAAGAAAGAGCCAAAATGTATCCTTCAATTAGTTAAGTAAATATGTTAAGTAAAAGTATTTGAATTTGTAAATTCTAATACTTTTATTATAGTCTTATTATACTAGATGAAAAGGGACTTTTAAACAATCAACACAACAATTAAACAATTAAACCAAGTATTCCCGTTCAAATGTTTACATAAACCTCTAAAATGAATTGTGTTGCCATCTTAAGCGTCAGTGAAGAGTTTTTTTTCTCAGTTTCCCACATTGTGAAAACATGAATCTCAGCATTAATATTAATATTACTGTTGTTCTTTTAAAACAACAGTACTGTTGTTCTTCTTTTCTAAAACCACAATTGTATTTTGGGGTATTTACTTGCCCCATTTCCATTTAGGTGTATGAATTTTCTTTATTCCTTGCTTCCAGTTAGAACACTATACCCCTTGACACATTGTTTTTTGATTGTCTATATTTGGATGCCTCTTGAGCTTGATAACTGACCCTGTTATGTGTGTCTTTTCTTTTAAAGCCACGTTTGGTCCAAGCAATATTCAGCCAGAATGCGAAAATGGTGGAATTTTTATTACAACGAAGAGAAGAAGTCAATGAATTGGTTTGTTTTCAAGATTTTTTATTAGTATTAGTATTTAGACATTTTACTTTACTAAAATGATTTTAATTGTTGAAAAATTTGTTTTGGTGCACCAATTATTTGTTGTTTTAGGACAAGGAGCATCGCAGTGCCATGCATGCTGCAGCTTGTGTAGGTAATGTTCAAATATTAGACCTTCTCATCACCTCAGGTGAGAATAAAAAATGCTTACATCACTTACATCTGCATACAATTTATATATACATTTAAGCTTTTGGACTTAGTTATTGTTATTATTGTTATTCATTTAAGATACATGCATGTGTTTTTTTTTGCATGTGTTTTGTTTCTGCATCATGAGAAAAAAACATGCATTTAGAAATTGTTAATTTTCAAAAGTTATTGGATTAAATTGTAAATAAATGTTTTAGATTTTGCAAGTACACATTTTGCTGTGGGTTAATAGATTTTAGTCATTGCAGCTGTAGAATATGCTTTAAAAAAATTTTAAGTGACCTTTAACAAACAAGTCTCAAAAATCTGGGTTCCCTTTCGAGAGAACTCAATACTGCATTTAATTTGACACTATGGATAATGCCTTCGGTTTGGCCAGTGTTTGAGTCTCATATCTAATTACTCAATTGTAATTGGCCCACAACAGTGCCTTATGTGCATAAGGTACTCATGGCATATTAAGGCACCTGTAGAGTGTTCCAACGATGTTCCAACGATGGTGCCGATGAGGTTGGCTGCCATCCAAACACATTTAGCGGTTTCTTTTTGTAAGATGGCCATCATTATAAATGACAGAGACACTCTTATGTCTATTGGTGCTCTATGTACTTAGAGAAAACCATCATCAGGATACTTTCCAATCAGACGAAATGTCCTGATGAGAGATGAGCATGACATGAGGAGGGCATTCAGGAGAGTGAATACCAGAATGGCAGCAGGACCAGATGGTCAGGTTCTAAACCCCTGCGCTGCCCAGCTAGCATTGGTTTTTACTGAGATATTCAATCTCTCCCTGAAACAGTCTGCAGTCCCTTCGTGTTTCAAGCAGTCCACCATTGTTCCTGTCCTGAAGAAACCCCAGCCTGCCCGCCTTAATAGCTACTGCCCTGTAGCCCTGACATCAGTAGTGATGAAGTGCTTTGAAAGACTGGTCAGAGACTTGATAGTGTGTATCACTGCAACATTACCAGACACGTTAAATCACACTAGATATGTGGAGCTGTTGCAGTTCATGTTTTGCAGATGCGAGATACTGGCAGTTGCTCATTGGTGGCTTGAGATGCGATCTTGACTGTGAAGCTTCCATGAGTGTTTCCAGCTATAATAGAAAATAGTAATAATAGAAATAGTTAATTATATTATTTACGTTTTGTCTTGCAAACAGTCTTTCAGTTAGTGTGGCTTGTCCTTGCAGGCTCTGATTCTCACAACTAGATAATTTTGGGTATAATCACTAATAATCATTGTGTCTGAGTGGCAGAGTATATGTGACAGCAAGTCAGACTGCTGATGCACTGCATACAGTTGCCATATTATAGGCATACCAAGCTGACCTGCTCAAAGGGCTTGAAACTGTGGCTAAGTTGTGCCCAGATACTCTGCTTACTCACGATTCAGCAAGAGCATATAAGCTTATTGTGACAAACACATAAGCATTAAGAGGTGTTCTGCCACCCTGGCTACCAGGATTCTGTGTCGAGGATGGGTATGGTGTCAGTTTGCATCTATCCTTGTTATACTATTGGAGTATAACAAGGAGGCTTCAACAGCTGTAGTTGGTATCGCATTTCCCATAATATCAAACCAGATGCAGTGTAAAGTTTGCTTGAAAGGTAACATCTCTTTGTTACTGGAATGTAACTGGAATAATTAGCCATGTCAGAAAACATGGTGCAGATGAAAGGTGCAGATTTTGTTTGTGTTTTTAGATTGTGATTTTATGTTGTCAGGTGCAGATGTAAATGTTAAAGATCAGGAGGGACTGACTCCTCTCCATCGGGCTGCAGCCTCCCACAATGATGTAAGAGCAGATGTTTTTGTCACATGTTTCTGTTCCTAGTTCCTCTTAATTATCACTCTTATTAGTGCCTAGTTTGTTCCTATAGTTACACATTGAGTTCTCCTTAGTTTAAGTCTCACATGTGTTCTGGTTGTTTCTCTTGGATATATATATTTATATATAGTTTGTGAACCTTTCGGAATTTCATGGTTTTCTGAATAAATTTGTTTTAAAATGTGGTCTAATCTTCATCAAAGTCAAGGATATTGACAAAGATAATGGCACGAACGTGGAAACGAGCATAAATCTGTGCACACAAATGATCTTACGATCAAAATCACATGATGTGTACACTGCCAATCTCGTTGTACGAATAATCAGACCTTGATAAATGTGGCGTCTGAAAATAAGCGTCTTTTAAATATAATCCCCTTTTAAAAATTCAGGGTTTAGGTGTCCTGCCCCCAGACTTTACGACATGAAGGGACAGAAGATGGCATTGGAAAAAAGGAATATTTAGAGAAATCAGTCAGACGCCACAGTGTTTCATTTTAATAATTAAATTTCATTTAAAAATGTGGAAAAACAATAAAAAAAAATTTTTTTTCTTTTTCATTTTGCTAATTTTAAAGAACAGATATTCAAAACGAATCTTCTTAAGTTTCATAGTCCAGATCATTGAGTAAAGGTTTTTTAAATTAACTATTAAAGTTAACTTGCAACTCTCAAGTTGCGATGCTTTATAGAGCGCATATCATTTTGAGTTACAATAAATCTTGTGATGTGCGTCGGTTAAGACATTAAACGATCAAGTAACAACCAAATTGCTGAAACGGGATGTCCCGAACCGCCATGCCAGCAGAGGGAGCCCTCACCCGAGTATTGAACACTGGCTTCTTCTGCTATCACTTCCTGTTTCCTGTCTGCCTGTCTGCATTTCCTGTTTGGGACTATTTAGAGCATGTGCTTACTGCATCATGTTGCGAAGTATTGCCAG